>CAJHUC010003014.1:0-102578 GCA_905146915.1 Ostreobium quekettii | reverse complement strand
GGCCAGTTCTTCACCTTCCCAATCCCTTCGGGATCTGGGCGAATTCCTTCTTGAGACACGATGTGTCCCAGGTAGGAGATCTCCTCCTTATTGAACTGACACTTGTGCATTCGACAGTATAACTTTTGCTGTCGTAACACTTCTAACACCTGCCGAAGGTGTTGTATGTGTTCCTCAGCAGTTCGGCTAAACACCAAAATATCGTCCAGATAAACTAGGACGTGTTTGCCAAGTTGATCACCAAATATATGGTGCATCGTCTGCTGGAATATTGCAGGGGCATTCGCAAGTCCAAAAGGAAGTACTTTGAACTCGTACAAGCCCAATGGCGTAACAAACGCCGTCTTGGCACAATCTGCCTTATCGATCCGTAATTGGTAGTACCCTTGCTGCAAGTCAATAGCCGAGAACACCTTGGCTCCTTGCAGTTGATCCAATAGGGTATCTATTCTCGGGATCGGCCACTTATTCTTGATAGTGGCTTTGTTCAATACCCGGTAATCAATACACATTCGGAGGTTGCCATCTGGCTTAGGAACGAAAAGTACAGGGGCCCCAAAGGGACTACTGCTTTCCGTAATCAGACCTTTCCTCAACAGGTAATCCACCTGTGATCGGATCTCCTCCATTTCCTTCGGGCTATACCGGAAAGCTGGTCGCTTAACCGGTTTGGTTCCTTCCTCCAATGGGATAGTTAATGACACTCCTCTGTCTGGAGGTAATCCCTCAGGGAGTTCATCGGGGAACAGATCTTTATACTCCTCCAAGAGGGCTGTGATCTGTGCTGGTGGAACAGCATAAGTTGTGGTCTCCCGACCTGATGTGGCCAAAGGGCCTGGTGCGTCCCCCTCAGGGAGGTCGCCGACCCGGCGAACCAAAATCAAGCGCAATGGAGAACCACGCTGGTAGGCTCGACGAGCAAAACCCAGCGAGCACAAATGACCCAACCGGCGGGCCGGTAAGGAAGGAGAAACAGTGGAACGGGGAGTACTACGAAGAGTAATCTCACGTCCACGAGAAACGACACGGAGTTGACCACGACGATAATCAATGACACCGGCATGCTCATAGAGCCAATTGTCGCCGAGGATAATGTCATAATCGTCAGAAAGGTCAATGACCAGGCAACGGACTGTGTCCTTGTAGCCTTGAATGGTCAAGGGGACATCGACAACCCCAAAAGATGGGAGGGATGTCCCATCCGCTAAAAGCACTTCACTTTCCATGTGAGGATCATCCACACGTGGAGGTGTGGAGAACTCCGTGGGATCCACAATACGTCGCGTCGCACGTGCCATACGGCGAAGGCGATTAATGCGACGACGCTGTCGATTAGACAGTGCATGTGGCGAACGGGGCTTTAAGCCTAACCGACGACAACACGTCGGGTTGATGTACGCGGTGCCAGTCGCCCCGGTATCAAAGAGAATTGAGGCGGGCTGGTGCCCGGCCTGGCCGGTAAACGTCAAACGAGGCTGGTCTTGTGAGACCCCTCTGATGCGGTGTTCCGCTGAACCCACAAAGGGTTGGTAATATACGTTTACAGGCCAAGGAATGCCAGGCATTTCCTTGCGACCAGGACGATCATCCTGCGGTTGTGTAAACAACCGGGTACCCTTTGGGTAATGTACCAGAATGCGCAAGGTGCGCAACCGGGGATCGTCCGTAAACGTTCGCCATGCTGGCAGTAATATACATGCGCCTACTTGTGTAGGAGCTTTTGCTCTTTCCGCAAAATAATGGTCCAAAAAGGACGCTGCCTGTTGGAAAGGTGGATTAATCCACGCAAATTCATGAGCGAGTGGTTTCCGTAGGAAACTGTCGGCTCGTGAACAATATCGTTCGCAAAGTGCATTATCCCCATTGGGGTTGGCACATGCATCGAGTGTGAAACGATGCGCAATCAGTGATTGAATGTGCTGAAAATGCGTAGGATGCAATATGCGATCAGAACGATCGAGGTCACTGCGAGGACCCTTTTTGGTCCTGTCCGGCTGCGCCGGTGTGTGAGACAATTTCATCACACGATTCACAGCAATTTGTGCAGCTCGCACTTTCGGAACAGGAACCACCGGTGCTGCATTCATGCGCACATCCATCGGTGCAGTTCGCAGTTTCACACTGGTGATGTTATGCTTTCGCATTGCCAAACACAGTTTGGTGGAAGCATGTAACACTGACACGCGTTTGCGAGCGGGACTCACCGGCATCTGCGGGAGTACTCCACGCCCTTCGCATTCGCGGGGATGGTCAGCTGAGTAGGGCTTGAAGCACTTGTAACAGCGTCCAGCCCGCTTCAAGACTTACAACGTTGTGTCGCGTAATTGCGCACTGTTGGTGACCATCTTTTCTTCCATTGGGTCGCGGATATCGGCCAGCGGCTCGTAGTTCCGCTCCCCATGCGAAGCCTGCGGCTGCATTTTCATAGCAACACGAGAACTTTTGTAAGTCGTCCCTCCTTGACCTCTCGGTCTGTTATTCAAAACTGGTTTGCCACGACGATCCACTTTCAATGGTGGTATTTTTGAATAACTCTATTAGGAGCAAGACGATTACTCGTGTGCGATTTGCCATCCCGGCTTTCATTTCGACGAGAGCCATATGCCTTGTATTCTTGGTCATATGTTGGTCCCACTTTATATAAATGCGCCCTCAGGCTGGCATAAGTGGTCCATTGCTCATCATCTTTATTTAAGAGGCATTTTCTCTTAATATCTGGACGGAGTCCAGTATACAATGCATGCAACTTGGAAAAATCATCAAGTTCGTTCTCACACTTGAGAAACATTTGTTCCAAGAGTTGCATGTATTTGATTGTATCGGGACCCGAGGTCCCTGCCTTTGTAAAGGCTGCTATTTCCGACCGAATTTCGAAGTCGGAACATTTATGATCATAAAGTGTCTCCATGCCATACTTAAACTGTTCCCATGACAGTTGAAAGTCTGGCTGTGAGAGCACTTCTGCATCAATTGTTATCCCCCATATGTGTCCCCACTGGGCTAGTAGGCCATGTTTCACTGACTCTTCAAGAGTATTCAGTGCTATCCATCCCCATTGTGTCCGGGGTGCCATAGTGGTTTTGAAATACATGATGATTTCTTGTAACCACTTGGTTAAGGCCTGTTTATCTTCATTCCATTTTGGGGGTTTCATGCCCTGACTGTTCATCTTAGGCATGTTCATGCTCACCTGAGCTTCCCTTCCGGGTTTGTAATAAACTGGCGCATATGGAATCTCTTGCGCCGCTGCCAAATAGGCTTGACCGGTATAACCCGGCCCTTGGGGATTGTACCCCTCCGGAGGCGGTGGAGGCCCCATTTCCGCCCGATGTGGCTCAACAGCCTGATCACCCTCCAGCCCAAACAGAAATTCCTCGTGTGGAGGTTCCTGGGTCTGGAAATGACCGGGCGGGTACTCGTACACCCTCTCGTAACCTCCCGATCCGGATGGATGGGATGATCCACTGTAAGCGGGTGTTGGGTACTCCTCTTGTCTTGGGGCGATCTCCGCCTGTGGTACCCTTCCGGGTTGGTATGCCCTTCCGGGCTGTGCCGCCATCCCTGGCTGATAATACCGAACTGGCGGATACACAGCTGACTCCGGCGCAAATGGAGACATCTCCTGCAGCCTTTGAATCTTTTGCTGCGTCGTTTGCACAGGAGGCTGTGATGTCCGCTGTCCAGCTTGCCCCATTGTATAAGGCCGCACCGGCTGTCTTGGCGCCATTTCTGGCTGAGCCACTGGACGAGCCGGTGTGGAGGGACCTGACTGCATCGATGGTCCCGGGGGCATTTGCACCGATCCCTCTTCAGGGACTTTTCGGCCAGTTCTCTGGATGGCCTGCCATTCCATGGCTGCTTCCTGACCCTCTGGCACATATATCCCCAGTGCCGTCTGCTGCGCATCAAAGAGGCCACGCAGCTTCCCGGGTATACATTGGAGGGCGTCCCTTGGGACTTGGGCCCTGTACGGGGCATGGCCTCCACGGGGATGATAATACCCCTTAAAGTATACCCCTCCATGAGGGTCATGAAAGGTGCCCAGCGTATCCCAAAAGCCCCTCGTGTCCTGTATGACAGGGACACGCATCACTGGGGTGGGCTTTGCAGCCTCGTGCGGCACCTTGGCACGTCCACTTTGATCGGCCGCCATTTGCTGGGCGCGGCGTTCCTGGTATCCAGGCCCCGGTTTCGCCGGTTTGTATGCAATTTCCTGCCGTCCATGAGAAATCTGCTTTGCTTCTTGCAGCTCCAGATATGTTGCATAGTCTTCATCCCCCATCAAGGAACGAAGCTGTGCAGCTTTCTCTGCATCCGCCTTTGCTTGCTGCAAAGCGGCTTCCTGCTTCTGCAGGACCTCATAGGTCTCCCGTCTTTCCCGGGGAATTGGACTGGCAGGTTCACCTGCTGAACCGAGATACACAATCTCATCGTTACCAGCAGAATCACCAACTTCTGCACGGTTACGCATCTGTGTATTCTTCACAACAGGTCGCAACAAAGACAGTTCAACAGGATGATTACCTGAAACTGGCCTTTGCGGGCCTTTGGATTCCTCCTTTGCCTTTCTAGGCTGTGTTCTCGCCTCTGCAGGCGGGTCTTTTGCCTTATCAGGCTGTTCTTTCGCCTTTGCTTCTCCAAGCGGGATCTCCCTCTCCGGCATCCTTTGCACCTTAGGACCGCTGGTTTCCACAACCGATGGCGATGCCGGCTCCGGTTGGATAGGGACAAAGCGGGTAGGGTGGTTTACACCACTGTCACTGCCGCTACTGTCCTGCTGGTCTGCCCAGCGGGTGGAGGTCCCCTCCTTGGCAATACGGGCAAAGGCCTTAGCCTGCTCGGCCGGGTCCAGCTCATCGACCTTGGGCTGTACCTCCAGGCGCTGCGCCTTTTGGCTGCCTCCTGCGGAGAAAACCGCTTGATCTCAGCCTTGCGCTGGCGTTTGTGAGCTCGCTTACGCTCATACTTTTCAGGATTCAATTGACGATCCCGCTCACGTCGCAGCGCTTTCAACTCTCTCCGTTGTTTGGCCTTTCTGGCCTTTTGCTCGTCTAATTTCTTTGCCCGAGCAAAACGATCTCGGTTACGAATCCGTCGTCTCTCCTTCTCCATCCTATGCACTTGTGCACGGGTTGACATATCACCCGGCAAAGGAGAAGCACATGATGAGAACGACAATTCCGAGATCTCCTCCCACCGCTCGTGGGGATCATTAGGGTCTGGTCTCTCTGGACTCCCCTCGCTCCAGTCCCATGGTTCCGGGATATGCCTGAGCGCAAAGGCCATCTTTTCTGGCCAATTTGGGTCCTCTTTGGCAATTTGATCTGCCATTCCAGGACCATACCACCTTTGTATTCTAACCAGTCTGGCTGTGGTTAACCTTTCTCCAAACTGGTCGGCGGCCATCCGCCATCCCTCGTCAAGCTCATCGACGAGATCACTGTGGAACTTTGTCCACATTGCACGGCACGGTGGTTGCCGGCTATATGGATCTCGAGTGTCTGGAACGAACTCCGGCACCCTTGAGCTTTCACCCGGCCCCCATTCTGGTAGCGCAGGCCTCCGAGGGCTCCAATTATGGCCTCCCGGCCTTGGCGGACTTTTTCCGCAAACAGCTTGAGCGCTTTCTGTGAGCAACTCATCTCCAGTCCCGTCCGATCCACTAGGTGTTCTCACATACACCTGGGATTTGAGCCGTAGCTCCGGGATCTTGACCTTCCGGCCTTGCATTCTCTCAACTCACCCTAAGGCTTTGGCCTCCCGGCCTTGATATGGAGATTTCTCACTTTCCATCGGCCGCTCACCTGGCGATGGACTCTTCCGCTTGGAGCGCTGCTTGCCAGCAACCTTCCAGTCTTCCTCTGGGATGGTTGGCATGGGCAGCTCCGACGGACTGGGGGCCCTCACAGCTGGCACCACCTGTTGGGCGCTTCTCTCTTCTGCCTCCTAGGCCCGCTGCTTTTGCTTCAGGAGGCGGTCACTCAACGCCTTGACTTGGTCTTCGGCGGAGGTTTTGGCTTCTTGGGCCTCGCGGCTCTGCTGCTTCGCCTTCTTCATGGCCAGCTCTTTCTCTCGAGCTTCTTTCTTGGCCTTGTTGACAGCGATCTCCAGCGAGGCGATCCTCTCGGCGGTCTCTTCATCCCGCTTCGCTCTCGCCTTCTCAGCCGCGGTATCCGCCATCTTCTGTAGGAGCTCTTTGATACCAGGGATCTTCAGCAACGTCGCCGCCGCCTCAGCATCCTGATCTTGCTCCTGTGTCTTCTCCGCCGCCGGCGGGGTATCCACTTCTTCCATCGGCTCATCTTCTGCTGCGGGTGCCGATGTGGCTGTGGAGGGTCCAGCCATGTTCTCCCGGACTGTTACACCTCCTGGCCCATCCCGGGCTTGTTCAGTTCCTTGCCCATCCCGGGCTGTTTCGATCGCCTGCCCATCCCGGGCTTGTCCTTTCCCCTGCCCATCCCGGGCTTGTTCCTCCGATTCCTCAGCCTCCATGGAGGAGGCCGGGGAAGGGCTCCGGCGTCTTGTACTCTCGCGCGCTCCCAGGTGGAAGCGTGGCCGCCACCCTCAACCTGGCTCCGAAACCAAATGTTACGAATAGGATGTGGGTGTGGGGTTCCTGCCCTCTTTGAGCAGCGGACCCGCCTCGCCGGGCACCTAGGTCCTTACAGGGCACCTAGGCGGGACCACCCCTCCTACTCCCGTATCCTAATATGGATAAAGGTTACAGTGGGTGAGGAATAGTACGTGCCTTGGGCAGGGCGTCCCCCACACCAAGGGCCATTAGTAGGACGTCTCCCACATCAGGCTGGTGCGCGTAACAACTATTAATCAAATGACCATATGTAATTAGTAAAACCAGTGGTATACTTCACTATTCACTTATTTCTATTTGTGTTACTTGAAACAGTGCTAAAGGAAAAATAGTCGCACCTATCTTTTGCGCCTTTCGTCCACATCATTTGTGCCCTACATCCCAGCCTCCTCCACCACCTTGCCCTTGCCCACCTCCATGCCCTTGCCCTTACCCTTTTTTCCACCTCGACCTTGCCCGCCTCCTTGCCCCCACCCTTGGTCCCTTCCACAACCAAAATCTCGCCAGTTTCCTCCACCACATTGCCCGCCATATAGATGGATCGTTGTGTAGAATAATGTGTACACAAAGGCAACAAAATGAAGCGATGTACATGCTCATCATGCACAATATTAGTGTGCTTATTATGATATCATTAGGAATCAGGATTTGTTAGCCGTTTGGGTCTAATAGAATGGGATGAGCTACGTAGGCGATTGAAATGGGAATGTGAATGTGTTCCCTACGTTTGGATTCTCAAAGCAGGGAGGCAAATGTCTACAACATATTCTGATTTTGAATGCGACAACCCACGCTGGATTGGGATCCCCAAAGAACCTGCACCCCATGTGGGATTGGTAAAAACGTCAACGCCAAAGTCCAACAAAAGTTTGTGTCTCCAAAGATTCCAATAAAACAGGAATAAACTCAACACCCACCGCTTCTGACCAGAGGTCGGTTGGGTGCAGGCGATCCACTATTATGCACGAGAGTCGGGCTGACCAAATAGAAAGTTCTTTAGGCTGGCTGAACAGAAGAACCACTATTATGATTGCATAATAACTGGACGAAATTACAACACAAGCAAACTAGGAAAGCACACAGTACTGGGCCAATACCAAAAGAAGGAAAGACTTTGAAGTACGATACGACGTCAAACATGTACACTTGGGTGACGATTGCAAAGGCAACCACAACCCTATGTGCGACCACTCAACGTGGGAATGCAAGTGCGTATTGTATGCTTGGGCGCTTGAAGTGAAAACGCAAATTAGCAACTCATTTTTGTTCTTTCAGAAGGGTAACCTCAACTGTACGTTTCATTTGTGGAAACTAGTGTGCCAACGTGTGATTTATGTTGCTTTGGCGTTTTAGACTGCACCCAACGTAAGCTTGAAAGTCATGTTCGCCTATGTTTTGCACTGGCTGAGATTTACATTAAGGATTGGCTTGAGCTTGGGTACACACGCGCACTTTGAAAGCGAGGGCATAAATCTATGCCATTGGATTATTTTGCGATTCGATTGCCTCACTGTCCAATACGAATGCATGCATTTTACATGGCGGAACACCTGGTAATAAAGAATGGTGTTCTGTAGCAACAATATATTGCTCTGATTTCTGGTTGTGATTGTGGGTGGCCCAAGCTAATATATGGCACATATAAAGTGTTTGAACAAAATTTGAGCAAATCAAAGTAAAAGAAGAAAATACAAGCAGAAACATTAACAATACTTGATTATACTTGTTTTCTGTGGTATGCAAATGGATGAGCCATTGTCCTTTTTGTGTAACATAATATTGTTGGACCGTTTTGGAGATGTATCTCAATATTAAAGAATTCAATCAACTTTTTTTGGCATGTATCAATGACTCTAAGACAAAAATACTAATTCTACCCCAAATTTGTTCTTTTAGAATACTTCTTTTAGGAATATTCAAACATTACAACTACTTTTCACAGGAGTGTTTGGGGGAATTAAAGGCCGAATTGATATAAATAAAGTATTGTTCGCTCACCATCAAAAATACTACGCGTCCCCATTTTACGAGTCCGCTTGTCCAAAATTGAAATGCGTCCTTCCCTTTATCAGCAACATTTACATCCAACAATTGCAATGGTTGGAAAAAAGCCTCAAAACTGCTTCAAATATATTAATACAATAGTTAAGGGCATTGCAGGCACCAACAAAGCTTGGTGTATTCTTTTCTCATAATTTGGCCGTTGGCCCCCCCTAGGCATGAACGTATTGAGGCGTTGTTATCAGATAAGGAAATTGAAGTTGTTGTTAGATTCTAATGATGGTGGCCAAATTTCTGAATCACCACATGTGGCACTGTGGAAGGCACTCACAGGGCATTGGTTTCCAAAAACGAAATAGTGAAATTGTTTAATCCCAAGAGCAAATAGCGCGTTGTAAGAATACACTACAATACCGTGATATTTGATCGAGTTGTTTAGTTATTTGATGATGAGAATAATAAAGGTAATATCATTTTTTTGATTGGGTTGGTACCTGAAGACTATGATTGTTTTGATTGCATCAAAGAATATTCGTTAAAGGACCCCAACTCTGTGCACATGTGCCTATTATTCTGTGAAGTTCTTTTATTTTGTATTCATTTAATAATTTAGATAAGTTGAAAAGGGGTGTATTCTAATTGAAGTTCAATAGTTAAATATTGTAATGTATAAAAGCAAGAAAAACCAATTTATACAGTTGCAATCAACACATTGGTTTTGTATATTCAGAATTGTACATAAAATTGTATATATTATCTTTGTACATTTGAGCAAGGATAATACTATTTGTTGGAAGCGTCTTGCAAGCCTATTTGTAGTATCTTTATATTTTCCATGTACCTCATAAATTCTATGCGATGCCCATCTGCAACTCATGACTCCAAGAGGCCCCTCTTCTAGGTGCTTACAACTAGGTGCAAAGAGTGGTAGAGGGAAGGCGGGGTGGGTGGCTGGGCTGGGATATTGTTAAGCTTTAACTTGCTGCGAGTTTTGAGTTCATGTGGATGTGGAGAAGAGGCAAGAAATGTACAAACAAAGGAGGCTTGTGGCCAATGGTCTGTGGATGCTCAGCGGTACCAACTAGAAAATCAGCTTCTAAACAAACGGGTAGCTTAAGACTTTAGCCATTGCAAATTGCATAACGACATTGATTTACGCCGATGCTAACCGCTGGCTCCAATATTAAGTGTGTTGGATCAGGGTGTTTCAATCGACATACTTGCCCAGATCAAGTCACGCACAGGCATAAGGGAAATGTTGCAATATCCATAAACATGTTCCCAAAAGGAATGTAGAGATGTTTGCCAAATGGTTAATTTTGTGAGTTATTATAACCATTGCTGAATTGCCATAATAACCATTTCTTTGAAATGACAGTGGTTATTGTGAATATTGCATTAAAGCCAACATTTGATATTGCGGATAGAGGTTTACCTTGAATTCTGTTATAACCGTTTGAATACCATCAAAACCGTTGACCCTACTCTTGGTAAATTTCAAGTGCACAACAGAGCATGAAGCAACTTAAGACGAGCAATAACCTTTTCATTTAGGTAAATGTTGCAACAACAAGCCAATTGCAAGCAATGGTACTACTAGGAGGCACAATGAAATTCATAATTGTTGCCCTTATTGGTGATGCGAAATTCAAGGGACTACAAGTCAAATGAGTAAAAACCCTTATAAATTGTTTTGTGATATTTGGATATCACTGACGTATTTCAATACAAATTTAAATATAAACAATAATTTCAGCGATCTGTTGTTGGTTCCTAAGTTTAATTAAAGTAGATTCATCTCAAAAACTTTGCAAGTACCCAAAATTCAACTATTGTTGTGCACCCTTGCAACCCATCCCTGAAGGTTGCATCTACGGGGCATGCTCAAGACTGCCAGAGGCAGGGAGCAAGGCAATTGAAATAAGTTCATTACAGTCAGACGGCACATTTGCCAAATACAACCAACCTAAGATTTAATATTCGGTGGGCCCATTTGAACACCTTGTCAAACAATGAGTATAACCCCAATCCTCAGAACGCTAAGACATTTCCAAGGCATTCAATAGAAGATAGTGTCTCAAACAATATCTCTATATCCTTGGGAATCAAAGAGAGAATGAAACCTACTCAGGGCCTCCCAAAGGTTTGGTCCTGACAACGACACGTTGTGATCCAAAAAGTACAACAAAAAATTGTTAATTAGCTAAATCAGAACAACTATAATTTTGCTCAATAAGGTTATATAATTAACTTGTCTTTCAGCATATTGTTAATCAACGGGATACTTTTTTCTTCTATTTGAGTTGTTGATGGCAAACCAACAATTGCTAAAGAACAATATTATTAAAGGTGATAAAAGACAACGTCAGCTATGTGACCAACTACGATTGCCACCCAACCCATGTTGATGCCCCCATAGTTAGGGTTTTGATGCTTTGGGATGTTTTGCTCCTTTTATATAAATGCAATGCATTGTCTTCAAGCTTTGTCAAAGAGTCTTCACACCTCGTATTATATATAATTCTATAAAATTGATAGTTGGCAATGGACAATATTGGTGTATTGTTTCATGCAGAAGCTATAATACTGAGTATTGCTATTTGATGTGGTTAAAGCTGCCCCAACATTCCCCTTCTCAAAAATATCACTTGCAAAATTCTAGCAGTAAGATAATGTTGCATTTCAAAGCTTTTTAGCTAACCTTGTTTGGTGAACTCTTGAGCAAGATTAGGTTATTGCGCAGAAAGGAAAAAAGGTTGTTGGATATTTTAGCCACCACAAGCATTTGCATTATATGCACAACGTTCAAGGAATAATGTTCTATAGCAATGATGCATTGTTATGGTCTCTAGTTGTGATTGTGTGTGGCCAATGCTAATACATAGTATATGGAAAGTGTTTTTACCAAATTTGAGCGCACTAAACATAAAGGAAGAAGTAAAGGAAGAAAATACATGTAAATACACTTACAATGTACTTAAATACACTTAACTATGACTTTCCACCTGCCATGTTAATAGATGAATCATTGCCTGTTTTATGCAACACAATATTGTTGGACTGTTTGGAGACGTATCTTAGTAATAAAGAATTGCATCATTTCTTTGAGTGAGGGGCGCGGACTTGTGGGCACAAACTTGAGGGGTGCAAACAATATAGTAAAAGAGCCTAGCTAATATTGCAAGTTAACAAAGAGACGAATAGTTTTGGTTTTGCTTATTAATCTGACTAAACGAAATAGTAGTATAATGCAAATAGAACGAAACTATAGTTTTAAGCAATATGGGAAGAACTCTATGAACTTACTTTTCTTTTAGTGTTATTGTGTATCGCATGGATACCAACTGACCCTCAAATATTTGAACCACTGACCCATAAATGTATCGAATTGGGCCCATAGCGGTTGTGTAACTATTGTCTTTGTTGTACGTGATGATGCACTGATGATACAATGTGTTATTTAATCTAGGAACGCATCATTTAATATAACCAACATTCTCTATTGAAAGGTGCATCGCAAGTTTAATGTACTAGCCAATGCTTCTCCCCATCATCCATATTCCCTGGGAATTTTCCCCCTAGAAACCCTGCGCCTTGCCAGCATTCGCACTCCCAAACTTGGCTTTGCTTTTTCAAATGTTTTTGTGTATAATGGAGAAGGTGACATATAATTTGAACGATATCAAGTTTTGTGGATTTGATGTCACAATGGGATATCCCCGTTATGGGCGCAAACAGTCCGAATTTGCTCGACCTCTAACATTTGCATACATGCAGAATTTGCAATATGTGAAAACGCACATAATATGTATCAAATTCTAAGCAAACTTTCTTGCAAAGAGTAAATACATGTAAAGCAATAGACGTAAGCACACAGAGCATTTTGGAGACCAACAACGCCCAATGCAAGTTTTTCGTTCCATGATCTGGCGGTTCCCATGACCTAGGCACTAACATATTAGAGACATTGGTGCCAAATAGAGAATTTCAAATTCTAAGATGGTTGATAATTGTCCGATTTACAATATAGTGACATCATGGAAGGCACTAATGAGGCATAGGGTCTCTGTGCAAAGGGATCAAAATGTATAATCTGAATAACGCATAGCGTGCAAGAAGAAAAAGCCACATTGTTTGATTAAGTTGCTTCTTATTTAGAGACATTAAATATGTCCATGCGGTGATATTCTTAGACTAAGGCATATTGAGAAAAGCATGGGAAGAGGGTGAGTGGGGCGCAAGAAGAGTCTAAGTGAAAAAGAAGGCGCCATACATGAATCACAAGAAAATCTTTATTCTCATTTCATTGCACTCTTTGTCAAGCTTAAACACATTTCTTTCAATTGTGGCAAGTCAATATATAATTTAAATAAATAAATAATATATATATATATATATATATTTATTTATTTATTTATTTCAATTCTGAATACAGGGAGTGAGTTACACTTATCCAGGTTTGGGGGTATATCTGGAATTTAATTCCGACAATTTACATAATGTTCATGATAAAAGCTGCACCCTAAACTCCTTTTTTCATTTGGCCATTTTTTGGAGTTGACCTTGAACTGAAAGCAAAGTTCACCCACCATCAAGAACGTTGCATATCCCCACTTCACGAGTCTGTTCGTCAAAAAACAAAATTCAACCTTTCCCCCCATCAGCAATATTGACATCTAGTAATAGAAATGGCTAGACAGAAAAACAAAAAAATGCTAAAAAATATGTGAATATTTGTTGAGGTATTTCACGGCCTAAACTTTGAACAAGTTTGTAGCTCTTGATAATGATTATATGTCAAAAACGAAAACATGGCATGCATCTCTTCAAAAATAATTTGACATGCTACAATTCTAGATGCGCACAATAATATAATGATTGAATAATTTTAGGCCCGCCATTTTTCTGAAAAAACAACTTTGCCAACTCATGCAATTTTGTCCTCTTCCTCCTTTCTCCCCTCTCCATTGATATAACATTCTGTGTTTTTACAAGGGCTTGCTTAGTATGCAACATGCATCTTACATCTTTGCAACCTTCTATATGGAAACATAAAACCTCATGTGCGAAACGCTAGGGATAGCAATGAGAATGTCCCAAAAAGACCATCAAGGCGCATGTAATAAGAAAGAAAATCGCCTCCCCATACCAAAGTCCCTTGGTTGCATTTTAGCACTGGGCGCATCAACTAATGCCCGCCCTACATGTTGAGGTCATTTAATAGATAGAGTTTTAATCAACACATAAAATTCTACAATCAACATACTTGACAGCAGTTGATAAATCACAACGCCTTTACACATAGCTTATCTAGAAGGCATGGGTTGCCAGTGCATAATATAGCGCCCTAAAGCTTGAGGGGTACACAAGACAACACCGAGGGAGGGAAGGGGGGGGGGAGGACAGGTAATGATCGCTTCAATGTCATATGAAATCACAATGCAACAGCATTTTAACATATTATTGCATTTCATTTTCTCTCACTGCATGTGGTATCGCTCCAACGTTATCAAGAACACTCTAAGTAAATAGTGCCATGACATTTCTCCTTCAACTAAATACCATATCCCCAAGATTCTCAGTATCCAGCTTTACACCAACAAAGTATAATACAGATGTAGGCTCCCGGCGTATGCTGCAATATGCATACTATTCCATGCCATTGACAGGGGGGTAGTAGAACAGGGTGCAGTGTTACTCGCTATTGGTTTTTATTCACTATTCTGTGTTGGCACTATAATTGCAAGCTCATGTAATATTATGTGATGTGCCACATTGGCCAAACGGCTATTGGTTTCCCAATTCATCAAACAACATGGGGTGCATGACGTAATGCAAGGAGCTACGGCACCCTGTCGCATTTTGGTTGCTGCCATGAATGGGCCTTATATAATGTTCTTACATAAAACGGCGGGATATTCCCACCCTTGGGACAATCAGCCGCACTAACTTGTGGCAAAGTGCATGGGTACAAGCCATGTAGGTGCTCACATTTCACCGGAATCTTGTTGCAAGTTGAGAAGCTCACTACGCGCTCTCTGCTCACGTATTGGGGATTGAAAAGTTGTTCACAAAAGCAGTTTCAACTCCAGCACACTCTCTAGATAGTGATGTCCCTTCGCTATGTACTTGGCCTTTCACCAAATCCTTGCATTGCCGTGGAGCAGTAAGATGATGTATGCCACATCCTGTCGCTCATCTGGCTGCACGAACTCCAGGTAATCATTAACTTGGTGCTTCTAGGCCACTACATCTTGGCCTTTATCACCGGAAAATGATGGTGGCCCTTTGGGCTTCATGGAGACATTGAACAAGGATGAATATACTGGTGGGGCCATAGGCCTCATCGGATGTGAAAATTGCCAATTACTGTTCTGATGCTGGCTGTACTATGGCCCTGATGATCCAGCTGGTGGCCCTTCAGGTTGATTGGACGGTACTCTACTTGGCCCAGCTGACACCTGCGGATAGTCAAGTCCTGATGTAGACATCTGCGGTATGACTTGTGGTGATCTTGTGAAGGTGTAGACTGCCGTGGTAGTGGTGCTGATGGTGGTTGCTTTGGTAGGCTGGAACCGACTGCTGCAGACGTTGAAGCTCCAGCTGGTTGTCTCAGCTGTGGTGATGCATTGACTACTTGGCGACTTGACTTTGCTGCATTGGGTCGAACCATGCAGCAATTTCTTCCGCTCGCTGCAACGTGTTACTCTCTAGCTCTGCAGCCTGTGCAGCACTGTGAACTTGGGCCTGTTTGCTGATCAGACAAACTGGATAGTTTCCAGTTTGATTCGGTCAGCTGCTGCCGCAATGTCCTCGATTCAGCACGCAAAGTATCCAGCTCTTGGTGCAGAGTTTTGATTGACTTGAGCGCGCTCTCAGCGACCTCCATCTGCTTCTTGAGCGCTTGTTCCATCTGGCCCATACGCTCCATGAAGTTTTTCTGGTCGTCAAGGTATGCTTGTTGTAACTCCTCCACCAAGTGCACAGCCTCTGAACTCCTCATGTCTGAATGTTGCGCGATGGTGAGTGCAACTCCTTGACGTTCATGTAGTGTTTCCAACCTAGTCTTCACTTGACCCAGCACCTATGATGTTTCATCATGCAGCGCATGCGTTTGCTGCAGTGCTGACGCACCCACATTGTAGACATGTTGCGCATGCTTCCCAGATAACATGCTCTGATGGGTAGCTTGTTGCGCTTGCTGCGCTGCAATTGCACTTTGTTGAGCAGCATTGATTGCTGTTTGTGTCACCACAATCGCAGCAGCGGCTACGGATATAGATGCCGTTGTTCCCGTCAATCCACCAACACGTGATCCCTGCACCTATCCAATTGATCCATCCAGCTGCAAAGGATCGCACCCATAAACATTTGCGCTTCCAACGGCCACTAGTTCCTCAGACAATAGTAACCCACTTGGCTGGTGCGTACCCCACTAGCATCAGTGCCAGTGGTACCGAACTCCCGTAGGTATCCATCCCCTGTAGTACATTATCCTGTGGTACCAAGCTAACATGAACATCCTTGCCCAGCGGTTGTCGTGGAACATTCTGGTTCACGGATTCCCCGGACGTTGACATGGCATTATTGCCAGCTGGATTCCCAGCACCGTCACCCATCAACTCACCTTGTTGAGACATCACTTCAAATTCACATTCTCACATACAACGCTGATAACCGTCACAGATGCGTTGCTACATTGAAACCTGCAACACCCATCACAGATATGATGGCACCAAACACTCCTCTGACACGTCACAAGTGCCGAGCTGAATCAGCCCTTCGGATTCAGATTCATATTGCTGTGTTGCAGCCAGCCATATCAGATGGCTGCTGCCACGATGACTCACCAACACGGGGGCACAGCATGCCCCATCCGATTTTCCAGAACCTCCCTCTACTGTGGCGCCCCCTGGCGCCCCTCACAGCTCCTTGGATGATGTTGCATCGTCGATGGGGCCCCCACTATACCAGCGCCCGCTTCTAGGCGCTTTTGTTGTGGGGCCCTTTCCAATGGTCTCCATTGGTCCCCTTTGTTGCGTGTGTCCCACTTCATCTGCCTGCACCCAGTTGGCCAATGGCCCCTCCGCCAAAACCGGCGGGCATAATTGGGGTGCTCGCTTGTTCTTTACGCGGTGGGCCCTCTTGCGCTCTGGGATCAGGTGGTCCTGCCATTCGAAGATGGTTGGTTGCAAGGCAGCTTTCTCCCCGGACTGCAAGGTCCATGCGGAGCAAGGCAGTGAGCCAAGCGGGTAATAAAGTGGAGAGCAACGCACCCCCGCGTACGTACCAGTGGTCGACCACATTCTGTTCCGACCACCCATCACACAAACACCACACAATGTACCTCAGCGTGTCATGATTATATCGCCCGGCATACCCCCCGTATCGGACCCACTATCGATACATCGCAACCCAATCTACCCCCACGGCCTATCCCTTAAGCACAACGACTTCCCTAGGCCATTCACTACTCCATACTTGGAGGATTTGGACAAAGAAAGAGCCTACGAGTATCTAGAGACCATAAAGAATCCAAATAATTGGTCTAATCCTATAGATGACTAACCAACCTAGACAAATGGCCATAATTCTCTCAACCCCCGTGTGTTTCCGCAACAACTTCCCCGCAATGGTGTCCAGCTCTGAAACCACTTGGCATGTGTTTTTTCCATGCCACATTGTGTGATGGATCCTCAATCCCTCTGGCGATTGGCTAGGCATAGTTGGCATGATCGCTTGGGCATTCTTGATGCAGCACAGATGTGGTGGGCCCCGTTGTGGGGCCCTTTTTGATGGCCTCCGCTGGTCCCCTTTGTCATGCACGTCCCACTTCATCCGCCTGCACCCAATGGGCCGTTGGCCCCTCCGCCAAACCCGGCGGGTGTAATTGGGGTGCTCCCTCATTCTTTGCACGTTGGGCCCTCTTGCGCTCTGGGATCGGACGGTCCTGCCATTCGAAGATGGCGGGTAGCAAGGCAGCTGGCTCCCCGGGCCGCAAGGCCCGTGCGGATCGAGGCAGTGAGCCAAACGGGTAACAGAGCGGGGAGCAACGCACCCCCGCGTACGTACTGGTGGTCGGCCACGTTCCGGCCTGACCACCCATCACACAGACACCACACAATGTACATCAGCGTGTCACGACTGTATCGCCCAGCATACCCCCGTATCGGACCCACTATCGATACACCATAGCCCAATCTACCCCCACGGCCTATCCCTTAAGTACAAGGATTTCCCTAGGCCACAAACTACTCCATACCTGGGGGATAATAACAAAGAAAGAGGCTACGAGTATCTAGAGATCACAAAGAATCTAGATAATGGGTGGAATCCCACATATGACTAGCCAGCCAAGACTAATGGTCATAATTCTCTCGACCTCCATGTGTTTCCACAATAGTACTTCCCCCTGGGGGGAGTTTTTGCCCTCAAAAACAAGTCCGCAATCAGTGTCCTCGATCGGCTACCCAATGGTTGACCTAATTGCAAAGCTAGTATCACCTCAGGCATACTCCAATGACTATCTGTCCAATCCCTCTGTAGAATTTCGGGATATGTTCCAGTGTGCAAGAAAATCAACCGACCTTCTTGCTATCGGGACCTCTTCCATATCACTGCAACAGTTGCTCATCTAAAAGATCTTTAAGTCAGGTCTCTCCCAATCACTGTGTTGGATGCACACTCGTGTTCATCTTGAAAGCAGAAAAGATGAAATAATACGACGACCTGTGCCCGAATACATCAGGTCGGCACGAGTGCTATCTGCCTGTACACTAAGTGTGTTGCCAATCGACCATGAGCATCCGACTATTCACTACTTGACAACTCTGATATAGAAATAGACAACTTATGAGCCAGTTGTCCATCTCAAGATCGGTATACATGTACTGATAATCCTCTCTGTCCTAATCCCTCAAGTGAATCTATCCGAAGTATTTTTTTCCTCTTTGAAACTATAGTGTACCTTAGTCATTCCATCTCTAAATCCACTATGACAAGGTATCCCAATAAAAGATTTCTCGACTCCTCACTGCACTGATCAATCATAGTCCTCTATCTATCTCAGCCCAATCATCAATCAGTGAAACATTGGTCTGGCCTCAACTTCTGGTGTCCCATACCACTATCAGTCTTACCAGCACCAAGCGTCGTGTCTCAAGGACTGAATAAAACTCAACTCCACTCAGATCTGAAGACAATAATATAATCATGGAAACTCTTGTCACTAGTGCTGATCACAACAATCCTTTCAGATAAACATTGTGACCAGCCCGCTATCACCATCAACGATCTAGAGTCTCCAATCATACAGATCATGCACCACTGTACTGAGTCAACAAAATCCCAACACCATGGAAACAAAATAAATAGCCCCAACTGCTCTCTCAAAAGGAATAAAGGTGTCTGTAGCTCGTTTTTGTTTTTACCTCTCTCATGGATCCAGAGCTCACAAAAGAATGACAAATAAAATCAACAAATTTTGTCCACTTCCTTCCCGTCTGTGCCCTCAGCCGGGATAGTCTCATCATAGGATGTTATGAAAACTATCCACTATCCTCAACAAAATTTCTCAATCAGATATGTGGTGCCATTGTCCGACTGTCTTCCGGTCTAGGCCCAGCCAAATGTGGCCATGATTGTTAATATGGGAGCAGATATGAGCCTCCTCATGTCACAACCATCAATCTCAATATCAACCGCACAGCCAAAATGTCCGACCGTCATCAAAGCAATCTCCTCTAATCCAACTCAATATGCCTCAATTTCGATACAGGTACAATCTCAACCGCTGACTGCAATCGAGAAAGGACTCCTCGAGTGTGATCAAGTGGCCTCGACCTCAATACCCAACCACATCACATAGTACCACGGATCTAATATGGGCCATCATCCCTGGATTCCAACACAGTCGTCGATACAACAAAATGTACTCTGGGCGCTCTCGGTCGACCTCCTATTATGGGCCCGGAGGGAATGCGATCAATGCGTAGGGCGCCCCCATTTTTACCAACCGGGGGGTGGGCACTTCCTCTTACGAATACATAGCGACCGTCGATGACCTCTATATCGAAGAATATGTATATGACCAATACCCTCCAATACCATCATACGCTCAAATACTCATCAGCCCACAGTACACACCAAATATAGATGATCGGTGCTAGCTTTACCCGTCACTACTAACCATCATGCAAGTGAATAGGTCTGCTATCCTCTATAACCGTCCACTGATTTTGACCTTGTGTGTCTGTACCTAAAATTGAGGATGTTGAGACTAGAAGCTATCTCTGTCCTCTGGCTCCCTGCTACATCCAGCAATATCCAACTACTTCCCCCCTGGGGTGCATCGACCGTCCTCGGCAATGTCTATGTGGCTCACTGCTAGCCGAGTACTCACATTCTCCAATTAGAGAATTGAGTGTGCCAGTCAAATGCCCCCAGATGCACCTAGGGCCTGCAACTGTCCGCCACGAGAGACAAAATCGAGTGCTGACATAGGACAGGTTTCTACTGATAACTTGTTATGTGAGCATCATGATATCCCCTCACTGCTACCATCCTCACAATCCTCCTAGCAGTGAACTCAAGTAGGGATTCTCAACTCAAAAGAGGATGACCTTATGTCTCACGGAATTGACTAGCTGTTCCTATCATATTCCTCTTGATTAAGTTTGAGTTGAAATCATGTAACATGCCCTCACACTATCCCGTGTATCCAACACTCATGAGTGTCCTATTACAGTGGAACACTCTGATATACAATATAGAATCGGTGACATGCTCAGAATTGCTGGCTATGTATAGAACCAACAAAACTACAATGTCAACCAACTCTGCCACACCTGTGCAATATACCACTGCTAAAAGCCTACAGAGCAATGGTCCTGAATCCGGCTCCTGGGTCTGAGGCTGCCCACAACAATGAAGTCGGAACAGTCTCTATCCACCAAATTTGCAGCATATGGGATCCTCATTAGTAAAGGCATCCCACTCCCAGGACATCTCTGGGGTCTCTCCCAATGGGCCATGAGACTTTAAAGCACTGGCTCCCTCATGCCTGGATGTCACAACTCATGAGACTGCTGATGTGCTTCAATTCGGTGTAGTGCCTAGCCAGGCATGTTCCACCCTGCGTCTACCTCTACCTCAATCATACAGACGCATCAAACTAAAACTGAGCAAAATGGCATTGGCTCACTGGCTAACCAAGCCACTGATCACCTGACGCTACTGTACCGGTTAGAGTGCGAAAAGAATACCGGTATATTAACCTGACATTGACTCAGGTCTATGTTAGTCCTACATGGTAGTAATGCCGAACTGCCTCCTGGTCCAGCTGACCAGCCATCCCTGAATCAACACAGTGGGTGCTATATACCCACCCTAGGCCTCCTCTGATCTCCTACGACTATCCCAACAATGACCAGGCCTATCATGCACTATGTTTGCAGGTGGGAAAATAACAGCATGTGCATGTGAGGGATGTTAAAGACCAGCCTGCCTTTGTGCAAAGAATACCTAGAGCATCGCTACTGTATAGATATAGGAATCCAACAATAATAATGAATCAACAAAAATGTGAATTTGTGCCTCTCCACTCTGCCCACAACATGGCATTAGTCTATCTCATGGGATACAACTTGGCTGCTTGAGTGTGCTATCCCCTCATGGGTACTCGCGCACTACTCAACAATAATAGCAACCCCACAATCCACTGAATCCTCACAATATGGTGCCGTATAAACATAAACAAAATCCTGATCAACTGCATACCACCGGACACAAAAGAATCAATTGTGAGCTATGGACTGCAAACTGGGTAGACATGCCGGTGTAGTCAAAGGCTCTCGGAACCTTGCAATCCTGATTATAGACCAAGATGTAGTCCCTATCTTGCTCAGAGTGACCCTTTTTTCCACCAGTCAGCCAGACTAATCAGAAGGTATTCAACTAATGATTCCCCATAGGCTTACCCATGTACTTCGGACAAGGATGAATCCCTAACCTTTTCGGGGGCAGTGTCCATGAGTCCTCAACTAGTCTAGTCCCAACCTCACAGCTAACCAAAACCGGTTGCCCCTTGCCTGGGACAGGACCACCCGGGAATGGCCTTTAATAGCCTCACCTACCAGAACACCTCAGGGCTAACGCCACACTGAAAGTGGCCACATGTACAGCCCAGAACTCAGAGGTGGAACCTGGTTGATGTCCCGTCTATACCAGTCTACTTGCACCCTCCTAGCGCATCGTAGGGCGCCCGACGGCTTCAACCAAATCTGCCATGATTAGGCAAGTTCTTGGCGGGGTTAGCCTTCTATGGCCGTACTAACTGGGAAGGTGTCCCAGTCTTCCCTCTCCACTGGCACACCGTGGCACCCCAATATGGAGAGAGGCTCTCTAAGTCACCCCAACCGCACTTCGGGTCTGATGCACTGTCACCCTATGGACCCAGGACCTGGTGTGCTGACACCCTAATGGCCCTTGGAGCCACACGAGGACTCTCACTAGGGGGTCTGGTGTAATGGCACCCTACTGACCCACTGAATAGTCATTCAGTGAGGTCAAGGGTGGTAGTCATAAAGGTGATGTGGTCCACCAGCGCTCCACGACTCCTGATGTCCAGATCTTGATCCGAGACCGCTATCTCGGGGCCTACCTCAGATGTCCAACCTAGGCCGGCAACTCGGGGCTTGCACTAGGTTGCTCTCTATCTTGACCTGGGCCGCCAACTCGGGGCCTGCACCAGGTGTCCAGCCTGGGTCACCAACTCGGGGCCTACCACAAACTGCTCTCTGTCTGGCACATCCTCACCACACTAGGAAATCTCGAGGGTTAATTCGGCCCACTCAAGATTCCTAGGTTGGGCGAATCTAGGCTGCCAACTCGGGGCCTGCACTGGACCGCCACTTGGTCAGAATCTTGAAGCATGTTATACAATAGCAATACATGCTTCTGGGCAGCTGCTGCTCCTCAGCTACCCAGCACCCTAGCAATGGGTGCCCCACTCGGTGCAATCACACTGCGCAATTCACCCGAAGGTGGCTGTGCGCGCTTGAGTCTCCACTGTATCCCTTTGGTGTCACATCCCCGGGTCGCATACTCCTCAAGGGTGTGTCGACTCTCTCTGCCTTTTGCAATCTTCTCGGCTTCCGAACCGCCCCAACCACTAGGGTACCACCAGACAATTATGCCAATAGTCTTAAACACCCCACCTTGGGCCCAATACTTTACACCACAACTAGACTAGTTGAACTAGTGCCCAATTTCCAGGTGGGCGCCAGTGAGGGTGGCCACCCTCCCGCATTGTCGCGTGGCCTCCAGTTTCCCCCACTTGCGTAGCAAGTCTGTACATTGTAGATGCTTGTAGATGTGCAGTACTTTGCGCACCACCCCTACTACTTTGCCTCCTTCGCCAACTCGTAGTACTTTGCCTTTTAAACCCTGTACTTCACCAACACACCGCCCACCTAGTACTTTGGGCTTTGCAAGCGGGTGGCGCCCCCCCGTGCCAAATTCAGCTTCCCTCCAGCCCAGGGGAGGGTTCCTGACACGTCCTGTCATACGCACGTGATGCGCCTCACGACGGTACCGTGTCCCAGTCGCCGGGTGTGCCTCGCCACAGGTCCGACATGCCGCTGCTGCTGCTCCACCCACCGGCAACGACTGCACAAGGAGCCCGCGCTCGCCTGCCCCTGGCTCCAACCTGCGCCTCGATCTCGCACTCCAATCGGTGCAACACCACCCAGACTAGCGGTGCCCCACTTGCTCTCCATACGGCCGGGCCGGGTGCTCCAAATCCATGCGGCATGATGGCGTCATGCCGCAGCGTACCGGTCCGTTGCTCGGCTCCCGCGTCACTGCACGTTGGGTCCTCCTCCGCGCTCTGGGTTCTCGGCCTGCCGCTGCATCCATATCACTTTGCGTCCTTGGCGCCATGTCCCCAGCGATGCGGCCACTTGAATTCCGCTTCCTCGCTGCATCGCCACCGTCCATTGCCTCGCCGTGGCGTCCTCCATTCTCCATCGGCCTCCTCCGCTCGCTGCATCCAAGGCTCGCCGATGGCACCACGCTGTGCTGCGTCTTCACGCCTCAATTCTCCACCACGCGGCTGCGGGAATGCCGCTGCATTCCAGCTCCATCCACCGCCTTTGCGTCTATCCAAAACGCCTCCGCCGGCATTCCCGCGTCCTTGGCCAGCCGGGGCCTCCGATTCCCCGCACAGCCACGGCCAGCCAACTCCGCCTTCGCGCGCTGCCTCGTCGGCACCGCATCCCCAGCCATACGGCCTAGGGAATGCTGTTGCATTCAGGCGCTACACTCCGCCTTTGCGCACGCCAATGTGCCCCCTCCGGCGCCTCCGCATCCTTGGCCAGCCAGCACCATCACGTGCCGCTTCCTCGGCACCACATCCCCTGCACTTAGGCCTTGGGAATGCCATTGCATTCTGGTGCTGCGCTCCGTCATTAAGTCCACCAATGCGCCTCCTCCAGCCCCCCCGCATCCTCGGTATGTGGGAGCTCCAATGCCATGTGCCTCCATGCCCTGCCAAGGGCGCCATCGAGCGCCGTTTCCTTGGTGCCACATCCCCAACATTGCGGCCGGTGCAGCGCGGCTTCAATGCCAATTCAGCACCGCATTCTCTCCCGCATTGCTCCGCGCCGCTTCCTTCTCCAACGGCGATCCTTCGGCACTTTCAAACCTCCATCTTCATACGTTCGACTTGCTGGCGTTTCCCATGGCATCGGGTCTTCTTTTGCCTCGTTCACTGCTTCCATGCAGCTTGATCTGTGCTCGATTCTGGCGCCAGTTCTTGTCGCTACGCTCCTCGGTCGCGGCTTCACCCAACGCCACCATTCCTGGTGTCAATTGCTGGCGGTCTTCCTCACAGCTTCGTGCTCCGAAACCACTTGTTGTGGGGCCCATTTTGATGGCCTTCGCTGGTCCCCTTTGTTGCGTGCGTCCACTTCATCTGCCTGCACCCAATGGGCCATTGGCCCCTCCGCCAAACCCGGCGGGCGTAATCGGGGTGCTCGCTCGTTCTTTGTGTGGTGGGCCCTCTTGCGCTCTGGGATCGGACGGTCCTGCCATTCGAAGACGGTGGGTAGCAAGGCAGCTGGCTCCCCGGGCCGCAAAGTCTGTGTGGAGCAAGGCAGTGAGCCAAACGGGTAATAGAGTGGAGAGCAATGCAACCCCGCGTACGTACTGGTGGTCGGCCACATTCCGGCCTGACCACCCATCACACAGACACCATGCAATGTACATCAGCGTGTCACAACTGTATCGCCCGGCATACCCCCATATCAGACCCACTATCAATACACCATAGCCCAATCTACCCCCCACGGCATGTCCCTTAAGTACAAGGATTTCCCTAGGCCACAAACTACTCCATACCTGGGGGATAATAACAAAGAAAGAGGCTACGAGTATCTAGAGATCACAAAGAGTCTAGATAATGGGTCGAATCCCATAGATGACTAGCCAACCAAGACTAACGGTCATAATTCTCTCGACCCCCATGTGTTTCCACAACAAGCCCTTTAGCAGAAGCGTCTTTGTGGTGCGTCAATCAAAAGAGTGGATTGGGTCCAGCGTTCGTTGCGCGCAACTCGCAGGTAGGCAGTGACAGCAAAACAGGATGTTCGTTATAGGGTTCCAAGCGTTTTGTCCCCGCAGCACATAGCATGGTTACATAACCCTCAAGTCACCCTGTACTTAAGCCACCGTCCCCACAAGCACCCTGTCTATCCTCAAAGCCCTCATTTCTATGTAGTAAAAATTGCTTGAAAATGGCCAAAATCCCAAAATCGCCTCGCTATGGATAATTGATCTGTGCACCTTCGCGTCGCATCTCCCTCTACTTGAATAAAGAACCAAAAATAATGTTCATATAACAATGGCCCTGTTTGAGCACAACAAGTGCATTGTGGTTGCAAGATTGGACACGGATTCTGAAGGACGCCAATTTAAGAGCCTCGCCACCCTCGCACCATTCGCCTCCAAGGCCACCAAATTCATGGTGCAATGTTTGCTCTGTTGCATACTAGCTTTGCTAATTGTCCACACTCCACTTCTCACCCATGCTAGCTGGGTTTGGGGTGTGGAGTAGAGGTGGCCACACTCGGGTACCGTCCGCTCCGTTGCGTCCGGTTCGTAAAAGTGAGTGTGATATTCGTCCGGTAACATCCGGTCCGCTGTTTGCCGTACTGCCGTCCGCAGAATCCGGCTCTCACTTTTTCTTCACCGTTATTTGCCGTTAAATTAACGGAGGGCGTGCGCGGCGTCCGGTCCGCGACAAAACATCCGTGGATTCATAATTTTGGTCCGTTCTGTCCCGTAGGTACTTGCTTTCCAGCCACGGCAAGGTCAAGGCGAAGTTGCCAGGGGTTTCCATTTTGCAGCAGCTCGAATTGTGTTGGTTGCACGCTTCATAAACGTGTGTGGGCGTTTTCCAGGTCATGTATTCTGCGGTTTGTAATACATGGAGTGTTTTGGAGAACTGAACAACACACAAGCCGTGTGTAAAGTTCCAGTGTATGGCATGCCAACCTGCACCACTTGCTGCGGCTGGTACTGCTGCATAGTACGCAGTGCGCACCACACTCCCATTGCAAGTCTTCCCGGCCATTGCAGCAAGGGTTCGGCATAGTTGCAATACCAAACGCGGACACACAAACACCCACATCACTTGAGGCAGGCGGCAAAGAGGGTTCACCTCTGAACACAGTTGAGCCACTCAACATACTTGGGAATGGGTGATACGTATCACATATAACGATGGGTTGCTGCGGCGGTACTCCACAGTTTCCACGCCAGGGCAGCGAGTGTAAAGCCCATCCAACATAGTACGTCGAAGTTCAACAGCTCAACACATGAAAACGGGCAATGAATAATACGAGTCGTTATTTGTTATCGTCCATCTCTACCTATTGCACCCTCACTGCGGCGGTACTCTAGAAGTTTCCACGCCAGGGCAGCGACTGTAAAGTCTATCCACCAATCGCAGTACTTGTTGGGACGCATTTCTTGAATAAAATTTTCTTCTATCTATATGATACCCAAGGTTCATCCACCACTCAACATAGTGTGTTCAAGGTGTGCACATCAACACAGGACAACGGAATATTACAAGTCATGATATCTTATCTTCTATCTCTATGGTAACCGCACCCTTGCTGCGGCGGTACTCCACAGTTTCCACGCCGGGGCAACGAGGGTGGTCACCGGTGGTGATCCAAACTTTGGAATCCAAAGTCACTACTTCCCTCCCTTTCCTCCCTTCCCTCCCTTCCCCCCCTTCGTGCGTCGATGCGCTAGCTTCTGCTGCGACCATCCACTCTCTGCCATCTGCCACCCTAGCAAGCTTAAATGATCCACGTTCTCGGGCTTGAGAACCATGCGCTTGGCCCGAACTATTAGACCGGCCTTGGAAAAAGATCGTTCACTACTGGCGCTGGAGGCCTGCAACACAACCAAAAATACTCAGTACTTCTCAGCCTGTGAACTTCATAAGGGCACTGTGGCATGTATGCACAGCCAGTTGTACTCAACCACTCACCTGTGTTGCTAGTATTCGACGTGCAAGCCTGGCCACCAAGGGGAAGCTGGTATGATTCTCTCGCCACCAATCCCCTGCACTCCATTTCTTTTGATACTCACATGCTGGTGTCCATTTCAATTCAAACCACCTTTCGACTTCGGCCTCGATGGGGTCCATATGCTGTGGGGAGGATGGGGCCCGTCTTCTCCTCTTTGATCGTCGGAAACGTAGTGGTCCCTTAGGTGGGGGTGATGCCGCGTCAAGCCAGCTCTGCTGCACAGCCTGTGCTGCAGCCTCTTGGGATGATGAGCCCGAGGATTGGACTTCGGGTGCCTTCACCACGTGCCTCAACTGCAGAAGTCATATGCATGCTGTTATTCACACAAGCAAAAAGATGCATGCAAACAGAAAAGAATTGATATTCATGACATGTCACACAGCATTGGCCGATGGCGGGCCAGTACTGACGGCTATCGTGCCATGGCAACACAGCATCCACGATTCATGTTCAATCAGGCGTGATTCCCGGCCAGTGAAGACATGGAAGGATCCAACTGCCAAGGTTTCCCCAGCCAGGTGACGGCGGGTACTGCCACAAAATGGTGATGCCACATAAGGAAAAACAGGCGATGGGTTCTGCAGGGACATACAGCATACCCTGTACAGTGTGCAGCCAAATAAAAGTAACAAAATGGTAAGACTTCCCCAGCCAGGTGACGGCGGGTACTGCCAGATAATGTTGGTGGCATGTAAGCAAAGACGATGGGTATTGCAGCGACAAGTGGTGCACCCTGTGCAATGCATGGCCAAATGGAAGGAACCAACTGCCAAGGTTTCCCCAGCCAGGTGACGGCGGGTACTGCCACAAAATGGTGATGCCATATAAGGAAAAACAGGCGATGGGTTCTGCAGGGACATACAGCATACCCTGTACAGTGTGCAGCCAAATAAAAGTAACAAAGTGGTAAGACTTCCCCAGCCAGGTGACGGCGGGTAGTGCCAGATAATGTTGGTGGCATGTAAGCAAAGACGATGGGTATTGCAGCGGCAAGTGGTGCACCCTGTGCAGTGCATGGCCACATGGAAGGAACCAACTGCCAAGGTTTCCCCAGCCAGGTGACGGCGGGTACTGCCACAAAATGGTGATACCACATAAGGAAAAACAGGCGATGGGTTCTGCAGGGACATACAGCATACCCTGTACAGTGTGCAGCCAAAAAAAAGTAACAAAGTGGTAAGACTTCCCCAGCCAGGTGACGGCGGGTACTGCCAGATAATGTTGGTGGCATGTAAGCAAAGGCGATGGGTATTGCAGCGACAAGTGGTGCACCCTGTGCAGTGCATGGCCACATGGAAGGAACCAACTGCCAAGGTTTCCCCAGCCAGGTGACGGCGGGTACTGCCACAAAATGGTGATGCCACATAAGGAAAAACCGGCGATGGGTTCTGCAGGGACATACAGCATACCCTGTACAGTGTGCAGCCAAATAAAAGTAACAAAGTGGTAAGACTTCCCCAGCCAGGTGACGGCGGGTAGTGCCAGATAATGTTGGTGGCACGTAAGCAAAGACGAGGGGTATTGCAGCGACAAGTGGTGCACCCTGTGCAGTGCATGGCCACATGGAAGGAACCAACTGCTAAGGTTTCCCCAGCCAGGTGACGGCGGGTACTGCCACCAACGAGGTGGCCATGCCAGAATGGTGCAGCACCCTACCCACCCACAAACACACGCAGCCACAGCCGCCAAAGACGACAGCAAAATACAGTTCAGCAAGTGTAGTGGTAATCCACTCACCAAGTGAGGGTTCGTCTTGCTGCTCCTCTGCGCTCGCCATTCCCCTCCCGATGGTTTGTGGATCTGCATTGACGCAGCTTGGTGAGGCTGCAGCACCACACACAACGTTAATTACATTTCCAACATATACGCAGGACAGTAGGTGCCCGAATGGATGCATGGTTTCCAGCCAGAGGCATACAAGCCTTGGATTACCAGCCTTAGAATCAACATTGCGATTGTACCCGACTTCCCGCGATGTTCCCTATAGCACCCAGCCACAATAGGCGACACTCAGGCTTGCTGCACAGAGGTACACGTCCACCGCACCTACGCGTCCCTCATGTCGAAGGCGTCCCTGCCTGCTTTCCGTTTCAGCACTGGTCGCACCTACAATGCAACACAGTTGGTGAGGGTCGCAGGTAAAATCCCGGAATGAAGTCAAACCCCGACCATGATCTTCCCACCCGGCCATGTGCCACCAGGCTTCCAAAGTCCACACATAATCCGAGACCCCCCACGACCCGGATTTTCCCGCCAGGTCGGCGGTACTGAGGGCGTTGCCCTGGCCAGGAAGCAGGATAGCGCGCGCTATGCCTGAGCATCACCGGCGGATTGCATCCGGCCAGACAGGTTTTCGGCCAACAGATCATCCGAGCCCCCGCCCCCCAAACACCCCGCGCGGCCCGCATTTTCCCGCCAGGTCGGCGGTACTGAGGGCGTTGCCCTGGCCAGAAAGCAGGATAGCGCGCTATGCCTGAGCATCACCGGCAGATTGCATCCGGCCAGACAGGTTTTCGGCCAACAGATCATCCG
Source organism: Ostreobium quekettii (assembly GCA_905146915.1). NCBI lineage: Eukaryota > Viridiplantae > Chlorophyta > Ulvophyceae > Bryopsidales > Ostreobiaceae > Ostreobium > Ostreobium quekettii. The sequence continues at coordinate 72,851 of CAJHUC010003014.1, read as the reverse complement.
AGCCCCCGCCCCCCAAACACCCCGCGCGGCCCGCATTTTCCCGCCAGGTCGGCGGTACTGAGGGCGTTGCCCTGGCCAGAAAGCAGGATAGCGCGCTATGCCTGAGCATCCCCGGCGGATTGCATCCGGCCAGACAGGTTTTCGGCCAACAGATCATCCGAGGCCCCCCCCCCCCCAACACCCCGCGCGGCCCGCATTTTCCCGCCAGGTCGGCGGTACTGAGGGCGTTGCCCTGGCCAGAAAGCAGGATAGCGCGCTATGCCTGAGCATCACCGGCGGATTGCATCCGGCCAGACAGGTTTTCGGCCAACAGATCATCCGAGCCCCCCCCCCAACACCCCGCGCGGCCCGGATTTTCCCGCCAGGTCGGCGGTACTGAGGGCGTTGCCCTGGCCAGAAAGCAGGATAGCGCGCTATGCCTGTGCATCAGTGGCGGATTGCATCCGGCCACAGACAGGTTTTCGGCCAACAGATCATCCGAGCCCCCCCCCAACACCCCGCCCGGCCCGGAATTTCCCGCCAGGCCGGCGGTACTGAGGGCGTTGCCCTGGCTTCTGGTTCTGCCGCCCGTGCGCGCGCCGCGCGGTATGCCTTACCTCTTGGCCCGGCAGGTGCTGGGTCCACGGTGTGGCTGGTGGGGCGGCAAGGGTTGGAGACTGCGGCAGCACCAGAAGAGCGACCAAATAAGGTCCGCGGTATGTGGACGCTGGCTGAGCCACGCTGGCAATCAACCCGATCCGCAGATTCGGAAATCAGTACTTACTGCCTGTCATCCGCTGATTCGGCACACACGTCCGCTGCCATCCGCTAAATTAGCGGATGGGGTGCGCGGCTTCCGGTCCGTTGGAAAATATCCGTTAACGCCCAAGCGGAATCCGCAGAGTCCGCTGACTGGCACCAGCCGTCCGCTGCCATCCGTGCCACGTCAGCAAGAGAGAGAGCGGGGTCCGCTAAATTAACGGATATTTAACGGACGGCACCCTCGTCCGTTATTAACGGATCCGGGTGGCCACCTCTACTGCCTACCTGCCGATTGGTCGCCCTTGAGCGTGCCAGGTGGCGGGAGTGCCGACAGGATGGCGCAAGGCTGGGTGGGTGGCCCACCGTATGGCCTTCGCACGTCCAATCAGCGGTGGGCCGGGCGAAGCGATCGGCTGCCCGGGTCGATCCACGATGGTGCAGGCATATGCCTACGACCGCCTCCCGCTGTTTGAGGACCAACCCGTCCGGAAGGCAAGCGGCGAGCGCCGGCCTGCCTGCTGATCGACCGCCCAGTGGCCTGCCAGATGGCAGTGCCAAGCCCATTCAAAAACCGCGCCCCGGCTGTGAGGGGCACCCTGGGGGGGCTATGTACATTAGCACATAAAGGGTTTTTCTTGTATAATAACATGGGAGAAATGTTGTATATTAGACCAGCGGGGTGCCCGGAGAGGAACCGGGTTGTATAGTAGTCATTTTATTTATAGCAAATGGAGTGTGGGTTGCACACTTGAATGCCGTTCAAGGTCAAGGACATATGGGACAGGTTATGGGATAGAACGCCTAGGAAGTTAATAGTAAACGACAAATGGGAATGACGGGGAAGTGACACGGGAGTGGGGGACACGTGTGGCGGGGGGATTTGAACCAATGCGAATGAACATTTGAACGTGCCATTCTGGCAGCGCCTCTTGGGCTGCCAGAACCCTGCCCACGGGTGGCTATAAATAGCCACCCGACTCTTCACTTTGTAACTCGAAACCTTGGCGCCCGGCTACTCGTCTCTTGCCGCTCGTGAGCCATATGACCGCCCGACTCTTTGGGCCCGCGGGACCGTAGCTTGTACCCGGCAGCTGCGTCCCCTTGCACCGGCCGTTACTAAATTCGGCTGCTCCGCATCTCGCTCCGGCACCGTTACTTTTTTATTTATCGACTCCGCAGAAAAGACCCCAGCGTTACATTACTATATAGAAGGGTCGAAAAACCAACAATATGGGCTTTTGTGTGGTGGCATAATATAAGGGGGATATACACTACATTGTATATATATATGTATATATATATATATATATATATATATATATATATATATATATATATATATATATAATATATATATATATATATATACATATATATATATATATATATATATGTATATATATATGTGGTTGGGAACATTGTACAATAAGAACACTCACTTGGGGAAAATACACAATGCATTGTATATTAGGGAAACAGGGTTAGTACTTGAGGGAGAGTAGTACCAATTAGAAGCGGCAGCTTAGGTGTTTCTTAGTACTATAGATAAAAGAGGGAATACCAGAGGGAAAGCATCATGTTGGTCAGCACGGTAGGAATGGGTCTTGGGACTAACGGGTCTGTGGAACGGAAGAACAAGGGGCGGGCGAATTCAAATTTAAACCTGATAGGTATGCCAGAATTAGGGTGACTCACCCTATTTCTGGCATGACCATTGGGATCATTTGGGAGCGGGTATAAATATAAACACACCGGACCAAATTGTAATTGAAAGTGCTGCCCAGTTTTGACTTGAGCGGTCCCTGACTCGAACGGAGAGAACGTGCCATTTCCCATTAGGCCAAAAAGAAAGTTCGCCCCCTACGCATAGCTCTAGGTGTTATCTCAATATCATGGTCAAACACTCTTTTCTAGGGTGGCCCATATGGTAGCATATTAGAGAAAACATCCTTGTACTCCTCCAAAATTCCCTTGAGTTCATTCCTGACAGCTCGGTCGGCTTCTTGCACTTTCTTTTGAATAACCTTAGTAATGAATACTAAAACTACAATTATCGACACCTCTGTTTTCTCTGGACCAGTCTCTTTCATTAACCGGTGGCATTCCCCCTCTGTCTAACCCCTGACAACACTAGCCTTGGTCTTGAACTTTGCCTTTTTCTCTCAGACAATTTGGCCATTGGCCTTTCAAACACAGCAGCATAGGCAAGTCGCTTTTGTTTGCCCATTTGGCCGCTTGCCTAGCTGACATGAAATCAATCTTCGGGGGTACAAGCTGGCTGACAACATGTCCAACCACCTTGGCTTGCCTCTTGTGCCTGCCTTTGGATTTTCCCGAAGATTTTTCTTATTCATTTGGCAAAAATCTTTTTGGTATTGTCCCCAGGGGAGACTCAACCGCCCTTGGTGAGTTACGACCAGCCATTGCCTCATGGCCTGGTGTATGTGCCCACTCCTATACTGATATAGTTGGTTCCCAAAAAGTTGGGGAACTCATCTTGGCCAATTGATTACCCCAATCTGAATCAAGCTTGTTTCTAGAATGATGAGGAGAGAAAATGTGTTGGAGACCAGTAAGGCCATAATCAATAATTTGCAAAATGCATTTTGTGGTGTCTCAATCTCTGAACCACCTCTAGTTCATTCCCATTTCGCAATACTAGGGAATTGGACTTCTGGTCGATCAGTGGATTGACAATATTCAACCGGTCTCAACTGAGGATAATATCAATCCCGTCCATCATTGGGACTGCCATTATTGACACCTTACTAACCGTGCTACCAATACATATCAGCACATCTGGTGCAATTCCCATGGAGAGTATTGTCTCTCTACTTGCCAATTCAAAGGATGAATATGCACCAACTAATGGCAGTGGTGGTCTAGTTTTGATCTGGTCACTCACAAATGATTGAGTGGCCCCAGAATCCACCAAATCCAACATGCATGTGTTATTAATCACCACTCTAAGGATTAGGAGTAGGTGATCCCATGCTATTAGCTCAGGGTCTGACATTCCCTCAGCAATGAGCTCAGTAGTAGCTTCCTCCTGTTGAATCAATCATTTGGGGATTCCTGCCAATTCTTACGGGAATTCAATCGCCTTTGCTGGCGCCCCAACAGCTTGCCCCTGGGAAGCCAATGTGGCCCTCTATGTTGTATGGCACCTCCGTCAACGTCGATATCTCTCCACCCTGCGTCGCCATTGCCTCGACCAAAGTTGGCGCTTTTTCTGCCATGCGCTGAGGTATGTATGTGTAGTCCAATCTTTCTGGCCAGACTGGCTATGATGACTGGGTATTGTTTTAACTAAATACAGCTGGATTCAGTCAGTCTCCTTGCCTCTAATGCAAGGAAACACCCCTCTGACATGAACGCATGCTGGGCCTCCTGAGGAGGCCCTTGCGACTTGCAAGAGGAGGGCAAAGACGGTATGGTGTCATTGAAGACAACGCCAATAATGTTGACCTGCTTGTGTACGATGAAATGGAGACCAATGGAGACCTCAACATTGGTGTGGAGGGGTGCGTAGAGACTAATGGAGATGAATGGGTGATGGTGCCCAAAATTGTTTAAGTCATTACTGCATTGGAAAAAGTGAATGTTGTAGAGTGAAATAGGAATTTGATTGCAGTTAATAACTGAGTAAGATAGCTCCGATTTTGATAGATAAAAAGGCGTGCAATCTAAGCATTAATTTAGCACAAATGATCCACATGTCAAATTGTTGATTGGTGGCCGGGAGTGTTGAGAAGGGGCTGAGCAAAATCAAGTGGGAATGCACAAATGGGCCTTTGGCTTTACCCTGGATAGATGGCGATGAGGTGAACCGGTTTTGGCTATTGGGTGATAGAATCAAGGTGGTTCATGCATGGGTATTGATGGGACAGGCAAAGGAAAGCCTTAAAGATCAGTGGATAATCCCGAATATTCAGGAACTGCTTATGGAATCTCCGAGGAGGGGGTGGGGTTGCAGGGGGCTTATAAATAGCAGATGTGGTGTGGATACTTGGGGTTAAACAGTTATTGACATTTTTTATAGCGATAATTACGTAATTTGGTAAATGAACCTTTTGGGAGGGTTATTTAGAGCTTCCTAATTCCAACACACTTCTAAACGCCCGATTCCGTTAAGAAACGGCAAAGATATGGCCTCCTAAAATTATACTACTTAGAGCCAGGGGGTCGGGTGTTAGATGCTTGGAATTGATGTGGCCACAATGGACCCGCGATCATGCATCGCACATGCGATATGTGCGTGCGCATGCTGTGAATTCTGTAACCTCATTCGTGGCCCACTCTCTGGCCTCCCGTGAGCCAGCAAACCACCATCATGCTGCACGACCACCTCTCGCTGACAGCAGGCCCCGGGGATCAGTTCCCGTTGAGCATTGGGCCCACTGTGCGACAATGGAAACGATTGCCTTGGGTATGCCCAACGTCCAAGGTGGAGAAGCTGGCTGACCTCTACGAGCCGTGTTGTAGGGCAGTGCGACCCCAACGACTCAAGAAACCAGCGCCTGCTGATGGTGCCGCAACAATGGGGTTGTGCCCTATTCGGACAAGCAGTTCGGGTTGGCTTGTATCCAAGCGCATAAACCAAGGAGATTAAGGGGAAGAACCGAACAGCATTTCAATATGAAACAAGTTGCAGCCTATGCAAACTCCATTGTAATGATTACTTGATTCATCTTCCGTGTACTTTGCTTAAGGGTGGAAGCAAAATACTGCTGATCTATTGGGAAAACCTGAGGGGCGCCAAAATCAGCAGTATGTATTGCTAAACCCAAGGCCTAGAATACTGGGGAAGCCTGCGCGGTCCCAAGTCAGGCCTAGTGCCTAGTGGGAACGCCTTCAGAGCCCCCAGTGGGTCAATGAAGTGAAAGGCAAGGAATTGAATCCATATACTTATTGTTTCAATAATTGAGGTTATTTAGTGAAAGTTAAATAAGGATTCGACTATGTTGAGGAGCGTCCGGCTGCGATGTATAAGGGAGGGACGTATATTGAGGTCCAAAAGGACTTGAAGGTAAGTGGTGTTGAGAAAACAATTAGTACTCAAATCAGTTCATTGTAGGTCTCATTAGAAACCAACTGAGCCACTTCATCATTGAGGTCCAGTGGAGCATAGGGGGGTCAGAGCAGACATTGGTAGTTCATTAAGAAGCAATCAGAACATAATTGCACTTCGTTACATGTTGTCCCTTGTCAAATACAACCTTGAGGGTAAGGCATGATCCAGCTCAAGAAAGAGAAACAAAACCAAATAGAGCCTTGTGATATAGAGCCCCGCCTTCAAAACGCGTAAAGACCGAGTGTCTGCCAGCTCCTGTTAAGGTCGAGCTGCAAAAAAGAACACGAGAGGTTAGGGGACAGCCCTTGACTAGGAGTTAGGCTCAGCAGTTGTGAAAGAGCTGGAAGGAGCTGTCAGAAAAAGCCATTGAAAACTGGGGTGTGTGAGGTGCACATAGGACCAATAGAAAGCTGGGCGTTATGGTATATGCTGACAACGTGTTGGTGTCATTTGGCAGTGCTCATAGTCCTGGAAACGATGCCAAGGACTGGCTGGGCATGTTCATACATGCTAACCAACTGTTCCAGCTTTGATGCTCCAGTCTGCTTTCGGTTGGTGCTGCGTTACTTACTCTGGTTTGTGTCAATCTATTTGCCTATGGCTCGATTCTGACTACGAGGCTTGCTAGGCTAATTCGAAGACTGAGTTAACTGATCTGGCTCATCTTTTGTTCCTTAATGCCCAGTGAGTCATTGCAGCTGGCCAATTTGGCTAGGGAACTTGTGCGGGTGAAAGAGCAGTTGGGTTTCTTGTGGAATTTGGAGCGCGCAAGATGCGGGCAGCTTAGGCAGACAGACGGAACAACATCAGTCATGGCGCAGCCTGTGACAGGACTCATTTCCGGTTCAGCCAGCTTCCCTAATCACTTTCAACTTCTCTGTACGTTTGCATTAGGGATTGTAGTGGGTTGCTGCCTGTCGCTTGGGTGCCTCTGTTTGGTCGTAATGATCGGGCGTCCGCTCTGACTCATATATGCGTGGCCATGACTCACCAGCCATAATCGGCAGTCACACGTGATGGCCATTCAACACCTGCCAGAACTCTCCGCAGTCCATGACGTCTCAACCCAGCCGTGGATCCACTTCCGGGTACTTTGTTTGGGCTGTCTTTGCCACAACCCTTCACAAGTAAAAAAATCGGCCAAAATGCAAGGTTTCGAACTGTATAAGAATCGTGTAAGACTGTGTCAAAATGTGTAGAAATCATGTACACTCAATCGCTATTACATAGTTTAGTCCCATTTTTGTATGTTAAACACACGATAGCTGCACGATTTTTTCACCATTTTTAGTCGTGTTATATGGTATATGATTCTCAAAACCGTGTATTTGGTCAGCTTTTTATTAGTAGTTGCACTGTTGTACAACATTTGGACCCAGTGGCCCCTCGTTACCGCCTCCACAGCTTGCCTAGAGTAACTACCCGGCCGGCCGTGGTCAACTGGTCGAGCGTGCGGCTCCGTAGGGCCAGTGTTGGGATCCCCAGTCCACTCCGCGTTGCACTGTCTTCAATTGTCCCAGGGTGGCACGTATTGTGCCAGTAGCAGGCGCGTGTTGCGATTCTGACAGATTGTTGCCGCGTGGTGCCTGTATTGTCTTTGAACAATCCAGCTCGTGAAAATTTCGTTGCAGTTGCACTAATGCCCTTCACATTCTGCTACTGGGTGATGAGCACAGCAATAATCTTGGGAATTTTAACATTCAGAAGAACTTTCCTGCGCCCAGTAGAGTCTGCAGGGTTCAGAGGCTTTTCTACAGCTGTTCTGATTGTGGCAATCGAGAGGTACGCACACACACACTAAACATACATTGCTCCAAAACCCGCCAAATGCAAAGCATTGTCCATGCAAAAAACTTCACTCAGTGTCTTGTTGATTTGCATACGAAAGGTGTTTGCACCTTGCACCCGTACATTAATTGTTCTTGATGAATTGGGCCACATTAGTCGCCGCTGGCGTCCGTTATGTTGTTCACATGGGCATCTTGGTGACATCCATTTCAACTGTGACGTCAAGCCCGTACTAGTACAACGGACGTGCTCCAAGGGCTGGCGGTCTGTAACCTCCTGGAAGCTGGTGTCGACCGACTGATGGGCGTGGGATCTGCCTGCGTGGGTTGTTCACTTTTGCACACACAAGCGCATTGCATGTTCCTGTTTGTGCCCGGATTGCGTGCAGGGCTGTTGGGGCTGCATATCATTCTCAGGGATGCGGCCTGGTTGGCCAACTTCTATACTAACGCCCCTCAGACAAGCGGGCTTCTGGCGCTCTGGCCGAAGCGCATTCACGCAGTCCCTTGTCAGCATCGGGCGCTGAGATCAAATCCGAACGGATCATGCCACAAACAGCAACCCCCGATAGCAGGCAGACAACGTGGCAAGGGCGACGCACCCTTCAATTCAAGGGGACCCATGCCGTGTAGGCATCCCCTCCTATTTACTTTGGCCAAGAATACCAATACAACCCAAACTCTGCACAATCTCATGCTCCCAACGTTCTGAGCATAGAGCGCAAGCAGCCCGGGACTCCAGCAAAGGCGCCAGGCAAAACCGAAGACAGCTCTCCGTAATGCGGCGCCCAAGCAGAGCACATGCACCGTCTGCACTTCCCAACCTTCCTGTCACCCCTCCGAGGTTGTACACACACGGGCCAGATTCGGCTCACTCCCACAGTCAAACGACAGGCAAAGGGGCCAAAAACCACAGACCGGGTCGTGCCCGCCCCTAAACTTCCATTGCGAGGGCAGCTGCACTCCTTTGCACTGTGCAACTATATCTCATGTATTGACATTTCTCTCTGAATCATGCGTTTCTGCTGCAGCAGGCGAAAACCTCCACACGGCTGGCCCAACCATGCCCACGACAATTCGCACCCGGCGCCAGCTCAAAGTGCGACCATCGTGGCCAGCCAAAAAGGTTGGACCCAGCACAGCCGTGCGGACTGCTGCAGCGAAAGAAAAAAACACACCCCATCCGTTGTATGCAGCAAAAGACAAAACGTGGGCTTCATCATGCATTGCTCATCCACCAGGCAGCAAGCGAGGAGTCACCATATCGGACACACCAGCAATGCCAGATGCACCGAATCAGCGAATGTACAGAGTTCTCCTGCTGGTGAGTTAACATATTGCCTGATATGGCACCCGAAACAAATCCCAAAAAAAAACAGCTGAAATAGGCAGGACGAAGACAACCAAGTTGCCACACTCTGGGCCTCTGGTTAGACTGCCAGCCACCAATGAGTCGATGCGATCGGCACGTCGGCACGTCATTTCTGGGACATCTGCTGTGGCGACTGTCTCACTCCACTCATGGACTCTGAGTGACTCCAACCTGAGCATAACAAATTGAAACGTACTGAAGGGACGGCCAGGGCTTACAAGAGCAAAACAAATCTCTTGGCACTGCACAACATAACTCCGGGTGAAGATGCTAAGACGGCAAAGAAACAGGAAAAGAGGCCATCGAAAGTATCGAGTTGCATTCCCTTCCAAGAAAAGAGTAGGTTTGGTGCACATCCACTTAACCACGCGGTGATGAGCACTGACAATCAACCAAAGAGCCAATCCAGAATCAGAAAACAACAATCTTGATGAGATGGCTGCTTTCATCGCCTCAGGGGCCAGGCACCCGCAGCACTGTGAAAATGAGCAACCCTTCCACCACTTTGGGGCAGAGTTTGTCTCTGCATCCACCCTCTCCAAAAGGAGGGGATTGTGAGTGCAATAACCTTCAGCAGCACTGCTGTCACACCACCACAACCCACCAGACTGCATCAGCAAATTCAACAGCTGTGAATTGCCCTCATCGGGAAGAGGAGCAGCCCCTGGCGCAGGAGGCTGACCCACTGCCTTGGGTCTCATTCCCATCTGCATGTTCTGACTCTGCATCAGCAATAACTGCGCTAAGCAGTTCTGTTGCATCTGATTCTGCACATAGGGATTCGCTCCCAGCTGGCTCAGCAGCATGCCAATCGACTCAGGGGTCATTCCTGGCAGGACAACCACAAGAACCACGATGAGCTAGACAGCACATAACCATCCATTGAGCTTGACAGTGCTTCAGCAGGTGTGCCGTTGGTAGCATGATCCATGAACAGTTCGCTTTACACAATTCATAAACAGCAAGGGAGAGCGAGGGCCGCCCAAACCAAATAACTTCCATATCCTGTCAGCACATGCTGCTACTGGCACAGGCAGGAATACTGGGTTTGCACAGAGCATTTCAAACTGCCAGAAAATGAACTGCAGTGCCATGAACAACAATGCCATGGCCTCGCAGGTAAAAAGAGCGGCTCTCTGCACATCTTGGCAAAGGGCATGCACTCATGCATTGTCTTTCACTGGTGGACAATGACCATTTGCCAACCTCACCTGATGATGCCATGGAGGCCACCGGTGGAAATGAGCAGTCATTGTTGGCCAGTGCACAGGACTCCCCTGGTCTTTGTCTACCACTCCCGTCACAGCCGGTGCTGTCTGCTGCACCCTTCATTGCTCCCACTGAGCAGCACAAGTGGAGTCACTGCAATGTCAGCAGTGCCCCACACTGTCTTGTGGGGATAACAAGCGATCTTTGGTTCATGTGACAGAGGGAATAATAGAAGAATCGCAGGGAAAGCATTAGGGTCGCAGGGTGAAAGCCAATGCACAAACAAAGTCTTTGGTGTGACAACAGAATTCCCAAGAAGACAATGGCGATTGTCAAGCATTGTATATTTCACCAGTCATCTTTGGCAACATCTGGTAACCATACATGTTCTCAGCCAGGCACATTGGCACAAGGTGCAACTATCGGCAATGTTTAAAAACTTGGATGCAACTTCTGGCACCGTTCGAAAGAATTTGGATGTGGACTGCAGCTGTTTGAGTGCAAGGAGGTGCAGCAGACAAGACAAGGGGCAAGCAATGCACACAAGCCCATATTCGATGTTAAAGGCAAAGGCAGCCATGAACAAAGCACACTGTGGAAGCAAGATAGTTACGTTATGTATACTGCTGGGGGGCCGCTTGCCAGGCAGGTCTAACTCACTTGGGTTTGAGCCCCATTGCTGGTGCCCATGCATCAAGAACGGCCCAGTTGGGCTTGCAGCTGTGCTTGGCATCCATGAGGTGACTAGCAAGGACTGTGACAAGTCAGGTGCTCCCTGCATGGCAGTGGTCCATCGCGATGGATCCATATGATTCCATGCACTCTGCCCATTGTGGCCACTCGCCTTGCCCCCATCGCTCCCACCGCCTTGGCTGGAGTGGCTTGAGTTGTTACTGCCATTCAGAACGTTGCTCCCCACAAACGATTCGTTGACATTGGCAGACGAATTTTGCATGCTGCCATAGGCACTGCACAGGCTACTGCCCAGCACACAGGCAGGGCCGCTGGAGGTGCCCTCACCAGGGTTGGGGACAAAAGGAAATGGCCCTGGTGCCATTCGCGAAAATCTCCAAGCAGTCTGATCGTCCTGGTTACTGGATGGCGCAGAGCATGGAGCAGATCGGAGCAGGGGATTGTACTGCTGGAGAGCCGTTGAGATAGCCTCGAATCCATCGAGTGCCTTCATACCACAGGCACAGGTCAGGCTGTGCCACAGCATCAAAGGCAACAAGGAGACAACAAAAGATAAAGGGCAAGGCAAATCTTGACAAGGACCACCACCTGGCTTCACCTATAAACTAAACTGGCAAAACATATTGAGCACAATACTGAGGGGAAAGCTCACTCATGGTAAAAGAACATGGCGCCACTTGTTTCACTTCTGCAAACAGGGCAAGGGAAGAAAATGAGACGGAAGTGGAGACTGTGCGTGTACCTTTGTAGAAGCTGAGAAGTTGACCACAAGTTCATGGGCCTTATGGTTACTATGGAGGTGATGTACACTAAGAAGATGACTCGTCCACCCCCCAAGAGCCCCCATGCTTAGAGATTACGCATTGGGGTTAACTAATATTAGTATAGCAGTTACTGTTCTGTCAAGCATCAGCCAAACAGCTTGCCTAAACTAGCAACAATTGCACACCTCATGTGCAGGCTTGCTGTCACTTGTGGACTGCCTTTGCCTTTTTCGATCCCTTCCAGGCTGCTGCTTCATCGCCTGTTCCGCACTCCACCAGCATGGCAACTGCACCCCACAAAATGAAAATACAGCTAAATGGCGTGATAGGTTGAATGCCACTTGCGGTGGGAAGAACTTTTGGTGGTGGCACACATGAGGCAAGTCCAACATGTGCCAATAAGCAGGAGCACCATCACTGTGCAAACGCACCAGATATTTGAAGCAGGACATTTTGTACCTTGCTCGATCCTGGGAAGTTGCTGGTCCCAGCAGGGGCACTATGGGTAGAAGGCGCATCCGCCAAGGGTTTGCCACCTAGGCATCGTGAGCAAGTGATAACGACAATCAGCATGTTGCTGCCTGGATAACATACTGGAAAAGGTCATCACCCCTGGCAGGGTGTGTTCCGACTGACTAACCTTGTTGACTACAGCTCAACAATGCACAAAACCACCCCATCGCACAAATAGCTTTAGGGGCTGCTTCAAATGTGCTACCACTGCAAATATTTGAAATGATCCTGGCACTAGCTGACTGTTGAAATAAAAGGGGTCAATGGAACGTGTCCGTCATGCTCTGCAAAAGGCACAAGGTCACAACGTTGTTCCCAAAAGGCAGTTGTATTCAGATCGGATCTTTACAGCAAGGACAAGTTTCAAACCCACCTTTGACATGCACGAGCTGTGGGATTTTCTCTGCTTGGACCATGTTCTCACCTCCCTGGGCGCAGTGTCGGTTCATATGGATTGCTGGTTTTGCTCTTTGTCAACTGGCTGGCACAAGTGCAACCAATCGGCTGTGTGACCTTATCAATGCGCATGGATGGACAAAATGAGCTGGATGTTGCCACCAGTCTCACAGTTTGTCAGGTACAGCAGCTTTATTTCTTGTCTTGTTGACAATGCCATCAGCAGATTCAGAGTTCACAAGCACCACAGGGCAGGACACTCACCTCTTGGGTGCCATGCTGGGAAAGGGGGCAAGGGTGCCTGACTGCCACTGGCAATATGCCACAAAGCCCACTTCAAAGCAGCCTGTGCCTCGGGGTCCATTGGCGGCCGCCAGCCATTCTCCACTGGAAAATTCTGCCCTGGTGGCTGAATTGGACCAGCTTGTTGCATCCAAGGTGAGGGTGGCCCCTAAATTCATGATCGCTGTTAGCTTCATGGGAATGCTGCTGACAGCACATTGAGAGGACGAGACTGCAGGATATGGACACACTGGAAATTTATAGCAAAGCATACACTGTTCTTAGTTTCTCAGCATCTGTGCGGTCCAAGGAACAACATTCATGAACCATATCAAGAAGAATGTGGCAGCGGTACGGGTGGGAAGAAAGGGCACCATTGGAACAACAGTCACAGGCAAAAAAAGATAGGCAACGCAACGATCGTCCCTTTGTTGCTAGGACCGCCATGCAGGTTTGTCCAGGCATACTCACCCCAGCAGCTGCTCCAGGGACACCAGATGGGCATCCAGCATTGCCTGCTGGGTTGTCCTGTGCAAGAGCTCTACACCACAAGAAAACAATGCAGTCAGTAACAAGGTGCAAAATGGCACCTGTACTCTGCATGAAAGGTCAGCACACAATCATGCCAGGCAAGGAGGCGACTGTATTTTGCGTGTTGGGACTGAACCATAGGCAAATTGTTGAAAAGAATGTTCAGCACAGGAAGTGCTGCTCTGGGAAAATGCCTTCACCTTTGTGTCATCTGTGCACTGCTGGGGGGTCCAATCCTGACATATGGAAGACTAATTACTAACACAGATGCAATTCTTCAGGAATCAACTCTGCCATATGTAGCAGGCTTCACTCTCAACTCCTCATTTGGAAAATCATTCCCCCACTCTTCTGTCTGCTGGGCTCGTGCAGTTCGACAAACCTGTCCTGAAACCCCTGAGCAGGTGGCATCGAGGCAGTGGACACTTTCAGTTGTTCTGCTTTTGTGAGCGTTTCAGCAAACGTCCCCTCTTTGGATTCCACTGCATCATCCTGCGTGTGGCATGGGCACCTGAGTCAGCACAAGCCCACAGCAACAGATGCCACGAGGATGCAGTTCCCTGTTCTCGAAATATAGCAACAGGAGCCCACCAGAGCTTTTCTGATGCGGGCTTCAGGCAGACTTTGTGGCGTGAAAAGCGTCTTGCGTAATGAACGTAGACAAGTGACATGACTAATATGTGCTGGCTCAGCATTGCAACGCTGGCCTCAGTCAGCCTTTAGATTAAGGAGTGTCCATACATGCAACAATGTTCTTGCACCCAGAAGGCTCTGACGGTCATGTGCGAGCGCAGGCTGTCTGCTCCCGTAGTGTGACTCATTTGCTCTCGGAACAAGCGAAGTAGATGCCAAAATTGCCCATTATCTACTTGTGACCCGCGACACAAGGACCAAGGCACATTCATGTCAGCATCCTGACATAGCCTAACAGGTCAACTGGCACTGATTTGTCCTGGTCCTGACAACCACGGCTATGAGGATTGGATCTGAGCTGCATCCCCACCTTTGATGCTTGAGCAGAGGGCGCTTGATCAATGTGAGTTGCACCCATCACCTGGGGATTGAACAAAAGAGGCAAAGAGAGTCAGAGAGGTGAGCCTTCAACACAGCAAGCCTTTGCAAACATGGAGGCGCAGCCAGCTTCCTCAAGGGGACTGTGTCTGGAGTCCTGTCACTTCCTTGTCATAAATGACAAGCCACCACCCCTGAATCTGTTGGGCGACGACTTTTGCAATTCAATCCATGACGGTTACCACCAGACTCACTCAAGAAGTCAAAGAGTTTGAAGAGCCAAGAAAAGGCCTACTCAACGGAATAGGGAGGGGGCTTGAGCGGTGTAGCAAAAGTGAACTTCCGGACATGCACAATGGCTCCAAGAGGCAGTCTTGTGCACTGAACCATGTTGCACCACAGGGTGTGCCCTATACCTGTGGTAATTGCATGTTGCAAATGTAGCCAAGCACCGAAGGTGGTATCCCAAAGAACGGGCTTCCCTGCGGCGGTTGCCTCTGCAGGCAGGCCAAGGCATGAGGGTCAGCCAGCTTGTCAGTCATGCAACTCTTCAAAGGTGTAATTCCCGCTATGGCATTGACATATCCGCAGATTCAGGTTGGAACTAAGCTGGAGTCCCAGCGGTGCCGACGTGGCACCTGAAAGTAACCATGGATCTGTCTCCCACACCTAAAGCGGGCGAATATCACATTGAAGCAACAACAACATTGATACCAACCAGCTGCAAGTGAAAGCATGCATGTGTGCCAGAGTGGTGCTGATTGCACAACATTGATCAATCAATTCAGTAGGTCCACGGTGGCAGCCCAGAACACTAACAGGCACCCACTGCAGACAAGGTTGGGCATTGATCATTATCTCCCAACCTGGAGCGGATGTTTTGACACTGTGTCATGTGTGACCAGTGCATGCCCATGGAACCAAACATAGGCCTACAACCTGGGGTACTGGCCTTGTTGGCAGCTATGCTCCCTGACTGCAGCAAATCACTCGGCACGTCCGAATGAATTATCACAGCTGTGTGGGTGCCTTCCCCATCAGGATCCCGTCTTTCCCCCAATAAACAGAAGTTATTCTGCGCCATCCCTCGCCATCAACACCGCTCTGACGCACAACCGACCACGTGCGCACGAAGGCCAACAAACGTCCAAAAGAAGCCCGTCTACACACTGCTGTAACCAGGGCTGACCGAGCATTATTAACAGCTGGACGCACAGAGGGGCCGAGGCAACAGGAACCGAATTTAGGATACCGACGAACGGACCAGATACAAGGGACAACATCCCTGTTGGTCCCTCTTCTCCGCAGTGCACTCGAGCCCATGGTCCCACTCGACCCGCCTGCCTTCGTCAGCGCCACCGAATGCCCTGTGTCCGCAGCTGGAACGTGCCCCACAGCCCCCTCTCTCCCCCCACGCCCCCAGCGGCGCCCACCGCCGCGCCCCGCGCACACTTCAGCTCACCCCCCGGCGGGCCCCACCTGCAGGTACTCGCGCACCGCTGGCCCCGCCGCGGCCACCACGGCCGCCGCTGCGGCGCCCGCGGCCACCGATGCCGCCAGCGCCACTGCCGCCGCCGACCTCTGCGTCTGGGCACCGCCGTCCTCCTGGCACGGCGGCTCGCCGCCGGATGGGCACCCGGACGGGGGCTCGCCTGCCGCATCCCCTCCGGAGCTGGCCGCCAGCCGCTCCTTCTTGGGGTACGGTCGGCTAGGCTTGCGCTTGGGCCTGGGCGGCGGGATCTGGAGGTCGTCTGCGAGCGGGGGGAGGTACACTTGTTACAGGGACAGAAAGAGGTCATACAAATGGCAACCCATCCTAAGCAGTGTATGCGAGGCTCTTTTCCATGCTGTGAAAAGATGATACAGCCCGGGGGAGGGGACAGAAGTGGGGGTGAGAAGAGGAGCTGGGAAAAGTGGATTGGTGGTGCCGGCGCGGGGACGAGCGCCTCTGCACGAGCGAGGTTGATGCGCCATATCGTCCTGGCTCGAGCCGTCGAGGGCGAGCGTGATGCGGCAACGCGGGCGGGGCCGGCTTTGCATCAGGGCGGAACCTCGCCGGCGCGTCGTGCGCGGTTGAGAAGACCCTTCGCGGCCTGACGTCGCCCCCGGGGCGTTGGCGGCGGCGGTAGCTGCACTGGGGCAATCACGACGCACCGTCCGGCCTCAGGCCCATCGCCCGCTGCTTCTCCACCTTGGTGAAGAACTTCTGCGCGTGGCTCCGGATCTGCACCGACGACTTCGTGCCGATGTACTCTGCAACCCACGCGAAAGCCCACGCATCAGAACCGAACCCCGCACGGCGCGCCGGGCGGCCAACCGCCGGCCCAGGGCCGTGACGGCGCTCCACGCAACCGCCGGTCCCTCCGACTGCCCCATACCCGGCTTCCCTCCCCCGCCCGAAACAGATTCAGGCCAACGCCAGGAGCCACGTCACCCAACCCTCCAACCGCCGTCCCGCAGCACGGCGCCTCTGCGCCTCGACCCACTGCCGGCTTGCGCTGACTCCTGTCCACGACCGGTTGCGCCCGTCCATTGCGCTACAGGCTGAGGCCTGCCGCCAGCGCGCCACACACTCAAAGCCCTCCACAGACCGATCCCCGCAGCCCCAATCCCGGTCCCCTCACCCACCCACCCTCCCAACGAAAGGCGGCCCCGCCAGCCAATATCCTCCCCACCCACCCACTCACCCACCTGCCACCATCCCCTTTCTAGCCCTCCCACAAAAACACCCATACACCCAAAACCGTGCCGCCGGGCCTGGCTTGTTGGGTTCCCGGGCAAACAACACTTGGGGTATTTCGCAGCCCACAACGTGCCCGGCACACCCTCGCTGTTCCCGAGCCTGATGGTATTCAGCGCACGGCTGCAACATCTTGACACGCATGCCCAAACCCACGCACGCACCTTCGCCTTCCCGCCCTCCTGCGCGCCGCCCCCCTGCGAGGGCAGCGCCGGCGCGCCCTCCCCGTCCCACCCGCCTCCGACCTCCTGGGTTCCCGCCGCGCTGAGCGCCGCGCCCTCGGACCGCGGCAGGCCCTCGCTGGAGGCCACCCCGGAGCTGGCCCCTCCTTCCCTCCCCTCCTCCCTGCCTTCCGTTGAGGGCTGGCCTTCACAAAACATCCCGCCCACCCACACAAACCCACACACAAACGGGATCTGATGCCACCCAGCTCCCCCTCAGCGGCCCTCCTCACCCCGTGGCCGGCGCCAAGCACCGTTCCGCGACCTCTGCCCGTCCGTTGGGCGCCCGCCCCGCCAGCGGCTTTTTGCTTTGCGCCCTACTTTACCCCCCGGCCCCGCAGGGGTCGCTTTTCGCCGCTTTTGCCGCTGCACCCCGGGCCCCTTTTTCGCCCTGACGCCCCCAAGATTCGTTGGAGGTCAGGCGGATTTGGGCCGTATCTAAGCGGGTTGTATCCGATCCAACGGCGCCCAGGGGAGTGATTTGGGCACCCCAGTTTTCTCTGCCATCCCCGATTCTGTCGTCGGTCGTGGATCCGACAGCGCGGCGGGCCCATCAAACTGAGGCCACTAGTGGGAGGGCGAGTGCTTGGCAGCCATCCAAAACGTATCAACGGACGGCGCGCACACCCGCCAAAATCTTGCGCGGGTGGGCATGTCCACAAAGGGCACGAGGGGCCTGCGGGCGCGCCGGGCGCCGTGTGCCTTGCTGGGCATTAGGTGGTGGCGACGTGGCCTGTCTTTGCGGACCTTTAGCTGGCGGAGAGCGGGGCGGCGGCATGGAAATAGTCGCCCGGTCTTTTCCGTTCAGACCCCTTCTTGTTTCGGACACCCTGGGCCCGAAAACCACTGACCCGCTGACCGGCGTTCGCCATGTCAGCGGAAGAAGAAACGATCCTAACGGAAAAGACAGATGGAGTAAACTTGTTGGGACACCGCAAGAGGGTATATCCCTCACGCCCTGTTTGATGCACGCCCCCGGCTTGAACGTCCATGAAGTGTTACACCCTTGAAAGGGTTCGACCTTTCACAGTGTTCATTATCCACTCAGCGCCCATCGACTTATTCTGACACCCTCTTTGCGCCACCTGTGGCCCCCGTGTGCTTCTTTGAAAAGGAAGAAGGAGAAAATGCACGTGCGAGCGTGAGTGGTGTGATTCCGTCCTTGCCCCCGAAACATTGCTCCTAAGCTTGCAAAGCCGAAGGATAGATCAAGGCTTGCTGGTGACCAGTTCCCGAGCAAGGGAGCGCTTGGACCAGTTCAATTTCGAAAGACCAGTCGGTTCCTGCTGTTTAGCGGCCCTCGCGGTGACAATGAGCAAAACGGGCCGTAACTGCTTATTCACCACCCCAAGCCTTGAAGCAACATCTGGAAAGCTTCGAGCTTGGGCCTGCTTCCTCCACATTCTTGTGTTCATTTTCCCGATTCCTGTCCTCAACCTCTCCTGCCAGTCGATGCAGCTGCTTTGGGGACGTTTGAAGTGACTCCTTGTAACATGGAGCAATTCTGTTCCATTTTCTTGGCGCATTTTCCCACATGCCTTTTCACGGCTGCCCTGATGACACTGCTGCTCTGTCTCCTCAAGCAGGTTTCCCGACCCCCAAGAACATTGCGGCATAGACGAGGGGACAATCGTTGCTCAACACGGCCCCGGCAACCGCCACAACAGTCCGCAATTCCCGGGACGGGCCTTCCACACATCCCCACCACCACCCGGAGAATATTTAGCTACACTGTCAAACAGCAGGGTACCCTCCTCCTCCGACGCGGTCTGCAGTTCATCAAATCCCCTGCCAAACACCGGTCGTGGTGAACCCCAAGGAGGGAGGCTTTTCATCGAGTGACCGGGTCGGGGTATCCGGTGTTTGGGGGTCGCTGTTTGGGAATACCCCGCCCCAGCCACTCGATGACCCACCCCACCCTTCCGGTGTTTCACCAACAGCTTACCCCTCCAACATATCCTCCACCATATCCTGCCCCACCATATTCCCTGTGTCCACCATGTGGTGGATATCCTTGACTGCCATGATGTTGTTACGGCTAGAACTGATTGAGTGTTATAAATAACTGAATGTATGAAAAGATGACGAAGCACTAGGAATTACATTAAGGATGTTGATGAACGGACTGGGTATAAAGGACAGAGCGTCTGTTGTCCTTTTGCCTCGGCTGTAAACCGTTGCCGTGGACTTGAGCGTACGATTCCCGTTCAGGGATCGCCACCCCTCGACCCTGCCTGCCTTCGTCAATGTCACCATCACCAATGCTCTCCGTCCATTTTGCAGCCTGTTCCAGCGCAGGACCACTCCCCAGACCGCGCCCCCGCCCACCGCTGCGCCCCACGCGCGCTCCGCCGCCGTGTCTCGCCGCGCCGCGCCTCGCTCTACTTCCCCACGCGGACCCGATGGCATCCCCCGCCGAGGGCGAGCTGGGCATCTGGCAGCGCACGGCCGCCGCCGGGGGCGCGGCCGTCCTCTCCGTGCTGGTCACAACGCCGCTGGACGTTGTCAAGGTGGGCTGCTTGCGGCATGAATCGCGGGGCGATCGCGCATGATGGCAGGGAGATTTGGGCGAATCTCGGGTGCCCCTGTGTTGGGCTTCGTGGAGGTGCTGTTTGGTCGCCCGCTTGTGCTTGCCGGGGCCCAAAGCGTCGTTGGGAATCGCGGGGTCGACTCACGCGGTGCCGTGTCCGGTCGCAGAATCGGATGCAGGCGCAGCAGGCGGCTGTGGTGGAGAGGGAGTTCGCCCACGCGGCCTCGCAGTGAGTGCGCGTCGGCCCGTGCGCCTCTTGTGAGATTCTGGCGCCGTCGTCCGTGCGCATTGGGTTCGCCAGCAAATCTTGCTCAGCAGACTGAGGACAGGTCCTGCACTGGGAATTGGCCGGCCTTCTGAGCTGTCCGCCTACGCATGGAGTGTCGTTTCTGTTGCTATTGGTCAGGATGCGTGGGTTGTCGAAATCAGAAATGTTGTCTTCAGCCTTGGCTACTTGATTGGCGAACAGGTGGTTGAACGCAATCCGCTGAATGGGGGGGTAGTGTTGTTCGCTGGAGCCACATGAAGCTAGAAAAGAAAGAAACACCGCGCCATCGTGCATGAACGCGGGAAGCATGTGTGCACATGGTTTGGTTGCATTTTTGCACTGCCCGTCCATGGAGTTCTCAACTGCTTCTGAGTGTAGAATTCGGCATTTGGTGCGCCGTCGTCAAAATGTTTGGATCAAGCGAGTTTTGGAGGTGCGTATGCCCCTCAATGTATGTTGAGGCAAGGGCAGTTTAGACCTGTGTGGGCATATGTACTTTGAGCAATTTCAGTATTCGATAGTGGAGTCCATCAAGAAGAAGATGACTATCTTGAATGGTTGTGTTTGGGACAGGCCGAAAGTGGATTTTGGTGTAACACTGCGGTAGCAGTTTCAAATCTCAGGAAAGTTTGGAATTTATGTCCCACACGGGAGGTTGCAAGAGTTGCAAGAGCAGAAATTGGATGTTGCAATGAGCCAATGAGCCAAAGTTCACTGCAGTGACGTACTTCTCCTGCTCCTATTTCATATGCATCTTGCCTACTCTTGGAGACGACCGTTTGGTTGAGCGATTAGCCCTATGGAGGGGCAGAAGAACTGGATGTGTGGCTTTAGAAGCTCAACGTGCTCGACAGCCAGTTTTGCGTTTGCGTCACGTGTCAGGGCCTCCTTCCTGTCTCCTGCTGCATGCCACCCTGATGTCTGTCTAAGAGTCACCAACCCTGGACTCTCAACACTTTGCGCTCCAAGTTGCAGTCTGTACGAGTCAACATGGGATGGTATGAGGAAAATCATAAGACAGGTGAGTTGCTCCGCACCCATCTTCTAGCTATGTGTAGGATGTACTGGGTGCCATAATAGCATACTTGACAGCGCCCACTGGCCGCCGCCAAGGATTGAATGCCAAGCACTGAGTTCTTCAGGCTGTGATGGGTCGCTAGGTAGCCACACAATGCCTGAGATGTATCCACAGACGCTGACTGCAAGTTTTTGTGCTCCTGGAATTGCCAGGCTGCGTATTCAGCGGGCAACTACCGACCATTTTGACTGAGTACCTGTTTAACAAAGAACTGACGACCTGTAGTTAAGTTCAACTTGCTGTTGCAGTCAATTCGGACCATCACAAGACATTGCCATCGCTGCTTGACTGTTGCCTACCTTGCTACTCTTCCTTCCCTGAATAGTCATTGATCCCTTGCAGAGGATTGCCTGTTTGAATCCGCCAGAAGTTCATGTCAGGAGAAATGAATTGACACTTGCGGCTCATGGATTGATGGGTGTTGAATGCCAGGTTTGCCCAACACCTTTCTGATGCAAAGTGCGGTGATTTTTCATGTTTTGACAATTGTATTCAATGCACAATTCCAAGAGGCGCGGTTACCTATCAGAGCGATGCCTGAGATATTTTGGGGATTTCACGGGGACGTGGCAGTCACCTGGCCTCCCTGCTGTCTTTGTGAGATGATCAACTGTTGTTGAACGGCTCTACTGTCCTGATTTCAGGAGGGTGCCGTGGGGCTGTGGCGGGGAACCAATGCAGGCCTGTTGACAGCAGCACCCATGGTGGGAATGTATCTCCCGATGTACGATTACATCCTTCAGAGGCTGTCCCCTTTGGGGATTTATGCCCCTGTTGCTGCTGGCTGTGTGGCTCGGATAATCTCCATGTTTTTCGTTGCACCTCTGGATCTGTTGAGGACCCGAATGCAAGTGGCCAGCAGCCTGCGCCGCTACGATGGTGGTGGCAGCCACCAGGGGCCTGGCAGGCCACAGGGCGGGCAGCCAAGCTGGAAGGGGCAGTTTGATTGGGGCCAGGGAGTGACTGGGCGCGTCCGAATGATGTGGCGAGGCTATGGGGCCTCGGTGAGTATTGCCAGCTTATCTTGTGTGCAGATCTTCAATGACAACCTTGTTGAAATGTGACAATTCATCGATCAGGCCAGACACAACCTGATGGTGATACCATGGTCTGCCAACATCAGGGCTGTGACTCTTACAGACAGCATGTTCTGATAGACTGTGCACCATGTAGGCATGGAGCGCACACAAGGGGAAGAGTAAGGCAGACGTTCATTCTGTATGTGAAAAATTGGCACAGAATGCTAACCTTATGCATTCAAGGTGATGAGGAGCAATTTGCCAAGCACTAGTTTGCCCATCTGCCTGAAATTGTTGGCAGGGTGCGCATACAGCACTTGATCGTAGTCTGGTGGTATAACCCATTCATGCAACAAAGCGCCATTGAACACATCCAGATCCCAACATGCTGTAGGGATGTTTGCACACAGCATTCATGAGCTGCAGGACAAGAAACACGGTTTTCCCTGAACTGCTACAAGTTTTGACTGCCAATCAACCTACACTTCGTTGTTCTGGGCTTGAGTTGACACTGCTGATACCAAGGTGGGTGGAGTTTTCCACTGCTGTTTGAGGGTAGAGGTACAGTTCAGGGCAAAGATCAATGCACACGGTGCAGCTGAGCACATCTTGGATAGCTAAATTGCCATCCAATACAACCATCTGTACACTTCTCTTTAGAGCACCTGAGTCATTTGTGCTGGTTTCATTTTTTTCCCCATATGTCTGTGTGGTCTGGCGATGAACTCTAGAAGGGCAACATGAGGTGCAATGGTTGGTGACCGAAGTGCTGTTTGGCCAGCGGCGTTGTGAATGGCACAAATGTTCTGTAGATTCTACACAAAATGGCATCACAACAAGTCACACACTTGTACAGCATGTCAAACACAACATCATGTACAGCCGAGTTGACGGCCTTGACTTTTGTGCTATGGGTAACAGAGCTCATGATCACAGAGTTGTGTTGCGCATGCAATACCTTGTGAGAATTGCACCACACTGGTTTCATTTGCGGGACTGCTTACCTGGCATCGGATTGTGTGAGGCCAGCCCCCACTACCTTGGGGTGGGCAGGCAGTGCCAGGACATCATGGCCAATTCTCACAAGTGATGTTGTGAGCCCGAAGTCCTTCATCTCGTTGTGGCTGCCTGATGCAAGCCTTGCCCCTTACTTGTTATCACCTATGGAATGGAGACGATGCAGTTCAAGTGGGCTCCATTCCATGTCTATTGATGTTGACCTGTGTTCCTACCTTGTTGACCAGACCCATTTCTCTGTTCAGGTCTTGCGGGATGTGCCATTTTCTGCAGTTTACTGGGGTCTCTTGGAGCCAATGAGGTGGGACTCACAAGAACTTCCTGCCCTGTCTACCCAGTGCTCCTTCTAGCTGACCCACTGCAGTTGATGCAAATTGAGAGTGTGAGGCACTTGCCTTTGCAGTGCCATTGGCATATTTGCAGCTTTGTTGCCCCAACTGAACAGGAAGACCAGCTTTGAAAGCTTGTCCATGAATCTGCAGCTGTAGTGCCCTGATAGTGTGGTATAAATGGATGCACCACCCTCTTGTTTTGGTGGAATGCAGTACTGCATGGATGCAGATGGCTGGGTTGCCTTAAGTTAGCCAAATGATGGGCCTCTTGTTTGCACGGTATGCTGACCTGTGGCCATTTAGGTGTCGTATTTGTTTCTGCTGGCCCTTACCCCTTTGCGCCAGTGTGCTTTGATGCAGATCTCACATGCTTGCCAACCGGCACTCTGAGAGGCCCAGTCAATTTGATGTGTTGACAGCAAACGTTGTTGCAGGTGAGTAGCGCTCACCCACCTCTGTGCTTCTGGATCATGTCCTGTGAGGAGCAAAGGAAAATCACCAGGCTTCTTTCTGTGTGGGGGGGTGTTGGTTGCATTTCTGTGTTTCTTGTTGTTTTCCTTCTTTTTCTTCATTAGGCAACCAAAGGTGCTTGTCTCCCTTTTGTCTCTAGCGCAGTAACGATGCCCACAGGAGTCAGCCTCAGGCCTGTTGCCAGCCTTCACATTCGCTCCGATCTCCAGTCCTTTGAGGCATTTGATCTGCTCGCTCTCCTTCTCCATCCAAAGCCAGCAGTTAGTTGCAGTTGCCTGGGTGCGCGATTGGGATCACAGTGCATGGGAGTCCACTCTGCCAATGAGCTATGGAGTGCACCCCAGCTAGGTACTTTGCAGTTTGCACAAGGTTTTAAGTTGTCGACACTGGCAATCGTGGTATGACACCTACCTTGTGCGATGGAGGGCACTGTATGCATGCAGTTGGCCGCACATAACAGTTCATTTAGGATGCAGCTTTGGAAGAATCAGTAATTGAACCATGTGGAAACAACTTATTCCTAACAAATTCATGGCAACACGCCAGGTGCTCTAGAATGTACAGAGCCGGCTCAAAGTGATCATTCACAAGGCTGTCCATAATAGTCATGATGTAACTTTGCACACCAGCCCATGCAGCTGGTGTCAACTCCAACAAAGTTGGTTGCATTTGTCCAGTGCGATTGACCAACGCCATCGCTGTAGGCGATGTGGGGCACTGTTCACAACCACAAATGCCTGATCCCATTTTGGGCAACACATGGCCTGCATTCTTGTCAAATGCGGAGATCTGTCATCATCCATAGTACGGAACGAACCCCACCGGAATTCTTGTTGAAGGGGGAGCGCGGTGGGGGAAAGGGGGCGCACATGATACTACCTCTGTCTCAAAAGTCATGTCCGATCACCAATTTGCGCAAACAGAGGTCAAAATGCATGAGTCAGACAAGAATAACTGAAGCACCTTCGAAGTTCCATATCAAGAACTATCCATAGAGTCCTCAAACGTTTCATATGGCATAGCCATTCTTGTGATATGTCAAGAGGAGCTGAAATGCAACTTTTGCATTCTGTTGGGGCATTGGGCGGGTTACAGTATGCTTGCCTTGCCTTTCAAAGAAGTGGATCTAGCCGAGCTGCCACCAAGAGAGGGGTATGCTTTGGTGGCTCGGTATGCAGTGAAGAAGTGGCTCGATCCCAAACAGAATTTACAAGGAAAAGGATCGGAGTCCGCAGCAAAATTTTGGGTGTTTGCAAGAACTGCATGCAAGTGGTTGTCAAAGACCACGAGACACTTTGATCACTGCAAGACCATCTATCTTGCAGATTTGCTAAGTTTTGGAAGGCCATACATACTTATTTCAACCAAGAAAACGCCTGTGTTGAGGCCAACATGGCAAGTCGTTGAAAGCCAGAACATTGGGAAGCATACAGGAAGCCATACGGGCAGCGGAAACGGCGATTCCCAAATGCATGATGGTAATGATGTCGAAACTCTTGAAAGGATGTCAACAAGCCTCAACAAGGTTCTTGGAGATTTTTGGAGAAATGTGTTTGGACATACCAGAATAAGGCCAATGCAACATTGCAGGGTATCGAGGGCCTGCATGAAACTGGACATGGGCATTTCTGACGAGGCTGTGAGTGTCATGTTGTATGGTGATGACTAATGCAATCAAGATCCACATCAACTTAAAATCAGCCAAGGAATCCAAATGTGGTGATGGATTGACCGATTGAGTTGAGCTTGCAAAGTTATAGCAAGAATTAGAGGGTGGACACGACTACCATAGTATGACTTGTTTCCCTGTATTGCCAATACACATCCGGTGTTCAGTATTGGCTTTCCATACTGTGAGACCTCAAATCACACCCTGAACTGGTGCTGAGTAGATGTTTACAACGAACCTTTGGCCTAGGTGCACATTAAAGGAGGCCCTTCAGGGTTGTGGGGGGGTCTGTGTGTTGTTGCTGCAAAACCTTGTTATCCTTTGGGCACGATACTTAAACTGCTTTATATAAGGCGAAACATCAAGCTGACTGCCACCTCCTCGCCTTGGTATGCTGCATTGCTTAATTGACTGAAACGATGCGTTTGTGGTATTCTTCAGGATCCACAGCAGGATCGCTGGCAGCTTTAGTTACCACGCCCTTTGACGTGGTGAAGACACGGCAGCAGGTGGCAGCCCAGTCAGGTGGCGCTGCCCAGCCGCCAGGCCTGTACCGTCTGCTGATCGACATCGGCCGGAAAGAGGGGCTTAGGGGCCTGTTCTCAGGTGTGGGCCCAAGGGTGGCGCGTGCTGCACCGGCCTGCGCCATTGTCCTGTCGACATACGAGACCCTGAAGACTGCGATGCTGGAGGAGTGGGGAGGCCGGGAGGGTTGGACAGCGCGGCCATAGTGGTGGACATCCAAGGGATACACGTGTCTGCAATGCAAACAGTAACCTGGGACATTGCAGGCAGTGAACAGCATCTCTATATTCCGAACATTCTTTCGTTTGCCTTTGCTTACAAATATGGGGCAATCGTAGTTTAGGTGTGTGTGGGAGTGGGCTATTAAACTGAGCCATCATAAAATACAGGCATTGTAGCGTTAGTCTGTTGGTGGCATGAACTTCAATTGGCAATCACGCAGATGCTTTCTGGCATTTTTGTAGCATAATCGTGTCATTGCATTTATTCAATTGGGCTAGGGGAAACTGGGCACCTACAATGCGAAGGACCGCATGCCAGCATCGGATTCTGGTTCCCTGAATTGCTCACGATCATCCTATGCCCCCCCACCTGCCTGAAGCGCAGTTGACTAGAGACATTTCTACTGTGATCAACACGAATTATATCTGTGTTCTGGCAAGCTTGCACACGTTTCAGCAACGTTTTTGAAACGCGTCCAGACATGCCAGAAAGAACCAGAAATGCTTTTTTTCCGATATTTTCCAAAGAGGAGGCCGCAAAGTGGCAGAAGACGAATGGCTGCATGCATGCAGGCAGGCATGCGATATGAAAACAAACCGTCCAAGTGTATGTGTGGAGTGGGGGGGACGCATTGTGATTGGAATGCTCCAATATGTCAATAATGGCCCCCGCACTATGCCATGTTGCTTAGGGAAGATACCATGTCGATTTTGCTACACATAGCATCAAATTGACACGAAGCATGGGGTCTTCATTGATAAGAAACATCGGTTTGTGGCGGTAACCCACGCACCTTAGCCGCGCCAGACGGATGCAGACCAGGCCTGTCCTGCTGCAGAGCCTTAATTGTCGGCCCAGCCGTCACAATGAGTTGATGGGCATCGAATGCGGTCCTGTTCCTCGGGAGACACCGCGGTCGCCTCCTCCCCCGCAGGCGAAACAGGATGCGGCACAAACACTGTCCGGGGACAGTTCAGAACCGAAGTCACAAGTACATCAGCGATGGTGGGCCCCGAAAGAGTTGTTACAAGAATGTTTCATGCGTATTTATACTCGAAAGAGGGTGTCCCGGTCCTGGTCCTAGCCACCTTTCGAGAAGCCTCCAAAGCTGCAATCCCCGCACAGAACCCCCTGAGCTTGTCCCCAGACGTCTCAAGTTCTCCAACACTTGTCCCAGCATGGTACAATCCGTCATACATTCCATACAACCGGCTCAATTTCAGTCCCCAGCAAGCAAGTCCAGTCCCCAGCAATCACGGTCAGTCCCAAGCACATCCCACCATAATGATCCAGTACTCAAATCAATCAAATCAGTAAAATATGTTGAAGTTGGTAATACCTGCCAATACATTCCTTAGTTCCAGCCTTGACACTCCATCAGAACGAACATACATAGTTGAAATAGCTCACTGATGATGAATTTCCGGCTCAGTTCTCCATTCCCAGCTCAGGGCTCCGTTCCGGTTTAGTCACATGTCAGGGGGGTCGTACATTGGGGCCTGTTGCAAGGGCGGTTCTCTCCATAGCAATAGAACAGGACAATTGGTACGCCTTTAACTCATTAATTCCAGGCCGTGCTTAGCAACTCATGCAAGGTTGCAGCAGATCAGATCAACCAATCAAACAACTAGTAATACACACCCCCAAACTGGTCATCTCAGTAGGGCTACTTAGAAAATCGCCACAGTTTTGGCCCCTGACGCGGCCGTCTCTAGCAAGCGGTCCATGAGAGGTTCAGCGGAGCCGCACGGATCCGTAATACTTTCCACTGGGACGGCTGCTCCAAAAAGTGCGGCTGCCACGCGCCCAACTGTGCCCAGCAGTCGAGTCACCCCCAAATTGCCGAAGACGGAAATGCGGCAGTGAATGCGGTCGAATGGTGGGAAGTGGCGTTCGCGGGCCACGTGGAGGGCTTTGGTCGGGACGTCAACCCTTTCAATGTTGGGCCAGGCACCCTCTTCCCGCTCCCGAGGACGCTGCTGCCCGCACCGCCGATCCCCGCGCCGCCCCTCCGCCTCCGCTCAGGCTCCGCAATGAAGACGGCAGCGCGCGTCGGCGGCGCCCCCGCCTCGAGGATCGCCCCCCAGGTTGCCCGGAAACGCTTGCACCAAACGGCACAGTCGGGGGATCTCGGCGCCGGACAAAATCGCGTGCCTATTACCGCGTCGGTTCATCGGCGCCGCAACTGACTGTCTTCCGGGCGATGCGTCGCAGAGGGTGGCTCCATGGCATGGGGGTGAGGTCATGCGGCGCCAGAGGCTGGTCGCCGCGCGGGCGGCGGCGGCGGTGGGTCAGAAGACCGCGCCGTGGTTCAGCGGCGTGGAGGTGGAGATGGCGCCGCCCGACCCGATCCTGGGGATCACGGAGGCCTTCAAGGCTGACGGTAGCGCCGACAAACTCAACCTGGGGGTGGGAGCCTACCGCACGGAGGAGCTGGCGCCGTACGTGTTGGAGGTCGTGAAGAAGGTGGGTGGGGGAGGGGGTGGGGGTGGGGGTGGGGTTGGTAAGAGGCCGCGACAGGGGCAGATCAGGCGATCTGGCGTAGCGTGGCTGCGCGGTAGCGGCCTGGCAGCATGGTTCGGATGCGGTTTAGGGGCATACCACGCTGGTGCGATGGGCGGGAGCGCGAGTTGTGGGTGCGTGGCTGGCCCGGGCCCTTTTGTTCGGCCCCTTGTGGCCTTGTGACGTCGTGAACGCCGTCCGCCAGAGTCGCAATCGCGTGGCTTTTCGCGAGACCGGGTCTATGCCCGGACTGTCTTTCGGGTTTGGAAAGAGGATGACTGGCGGTCGGGGGTGATCGGGCGCGATGGACTCGATGTCTGGCCAAGGGAGCAGTGTTGGCGGATCTACCTGTTGCAAATTGTGGGTGTCGAGCCGATTGACAGGTGGCCAGGGACACCGCAAGGCCGCCGCGGGGCCTTCCCTCCCCACCTGATTAGGGTGCGCTTTGCGGAATTTGCCGCTGTTGTAGATTCCTGGAGCCCGGGTTGTAGCCGCGGGCGACGTTCGCTCGGCGCGAGCGCGGCGACGGGCAATCGTTCGCTTTCGACAACCCGCCAGGGTCAGATTCTCATCGCGCGTTGCGAACCTCGCGCCTCTTTGACGAGCATCACGGCTGCTGTCGCTGCCAGCATGTCGCGTGGGGTGTTGAGGACCCCGTCCGTACCCTGCGCGACGCCCACGGCGATGATGGCCGCCCACCGCGCGCGCCCAATGGAGGCGTCGGTGACAATCAGCGCGTGCGGCTGTAGGCTGAGGCCAAGATGCTGGAGAAAGGGGAGAACAAGGAGTACCTGCCGATCGACGGCCTGGCTGCGTTCAAGAAGGCGACCGTGGAGCTGCTGCTTGGCGCGGACAGCCCAGCGGTGAAGGAGGTGGGCCCAGCAGCGAAGCCGTTTCCTTTGCTCTCGCTTGTTAGGAAGAGAGCTTGGCGCCATGCCGTTGAAGGTGTCTATGTGTGGATGCCTGCATTTGTGCTGCCGCCGCTACCCTGGGCCCCCTTGCTGGCCGGTTGAGTTTATCAATGGTATACTGCATCTTGCTTGCAGTTGGCAGTGTTTCCCAGGTGCATGCAGCCTCCGTCCCAGCTGATTGATTCGTTAGTCAACAGTTGATACACCGTTGGCCCTGAAAGGTGCACCTGTTGGCCTGGTTTGCCCCAAGTGTGAGGTGCACTGGCTCGTTGCGCTTGTTGTGGGTGTGGGACTGATGCATTTGTGGGAGTTATCAGCAGTGCCAAGCTCACGGTGTCGAGTGCACACAAGGGGCAATGGCATGCAAGCGACACAGGAATTAGCAGCCTTGTTGTATGCCCCTCTATGCTGCGTAGAAACTGTGCCATGGCAGTGAGCTATGCTGAAATATTCATCTGACAACGTTCATCTTGATGATCTGACATCGCCTGCCGTGATCTGACAATGTCTCCATTTTTCGTAGGGCCGTGTTGCAACCATCCAGTCGCTGTCTGGGACTGGTTCTCTGCGCGTTGCGGGCCAGTTTCTGTCCCGCTTCTGCTCTGGAAGGACACTGTACATCTCCGATCCCACATGGGGCAACCACAAGGCAATCTTCACTGATGCGGGTGTGCCGTGGAAGACCTACCGGTACTTTGACCCTGAGACAGTGGGCCTGGACGAGGAGGGCATGATGGCAGACCTCAAGGCTGCGCCTGAAGGCTCAGTGGTGCTCTTGCATGGTGGGCATGTCAGATGCTATTCGAAGGGCCCTGTGGAATTTAGAATACTGACAATGCGCAAAGTACATGTGTATCTTGTAGGCTGACATTTTGTCACTGAATTGCGTTTCAGGAGACTGGCGGTCAGGAATTGTTAGACATGATTTTCACTTTGCAGTGCTGCCCGCGTTCAAAAGTAATTGGAGTGCTGTGGTGGCAGAGTCCATGGCGGTCTTCTCAGATCACTTTGTGATCATCATCTGTGGCACACTCTTATATGCACGAAGGGTAGCATCGACCTGTATGGACAAGTCGTTGGGTAGCTTCCACAAGTGGAATGAGGATAGATAGACCTCCAAAACTGGACAACAAGGATTTTGAAAGCACAGAATGACCCCTTGGGTTTAAAGGGAACATAGCTGGGCAAGCTCACGACAATACCCTGTGCATTTGTGCAACTTCGCAAATCTGTTGATGGTTCCATGTGCTAGTTTCCTGTTGTAAGGTTTCCCTTTGAAGATCGAGAGTTTGGCATGCATGCTGCATCAGGTTGTGCTCACAACCCTACTGGAGTTGACCCCACAAAGGAGCAATGGAAGCAGATATGCGATCTGTGCCACGAGAGGCAGCTGCTGCCCTTTTTCGATGTTGCATACCAGGTATGCTGATCTTTCCCGTCTGGAACAGTGCATTTGTAATTCTCATTCCAGCAG
Organism: Ostreobium quekettii; assembly: GCA_905146915.1. Lineage (NCBI taxonomy): Eukaryota > Viridiplantae > Chlorophyta > Ulvophyceae > Bryopsidales > Ostreobiaceae > Ostreobium > Ostreobium quekettii. The sequence continues at coordinate 41,499 of CAJHUC010003014.1, read as the reverse complement.
CGTTGGGAAACAGTTCGCTCGTTGATTCCCAAGGCCAAAGCTGCAGGCTTGTCGTTTTGCCCTGAACATGATTGTAGTGATTACACCACTGTTCAGTGAGCACCCTGTTGTAGCATGTCTCGTGATTGGAAATGAGACCACCACACCTGGCAAGCAAATGATAGCACTATGCGTTGTCACATTGGCAGTGCCTGCTTTCAGGCTCCTGGTGCTTGACAGTGATTAGCGTGGCAATTCTCAGTTGTCACAGCCATCAAAAGTCACGTCACAGGGCTGCCCTTGCCCCTAACTTGCATTGTCAGGCATGGTCCACAACAACAGAAAATGCTCCTGATAGAAATGTCCGCAGTGCAGTTGGTGGTTGCTATTCTTTCTGCAAACAGCTCAACCTTCTGTCACTAAGCAATTTGATCTATGATTGTCCTAATCAATTACTTGCAGAGGCCCAGCTATTGAGAGCAGCAGCAGTCTGTGCCGATTAAGCTTCTCCAAACAGGATGAAGTTTTAGACCATGTCAGGCGCTGTTCACATATTTGAAGAGCATGCCAAGACGTGTGCCCATGCCCCTGCCCCAATCGACAGCAGCAGTTGTGCAGATGCTGGATGCAGCCAACAGAACATGCCGTCCTAAGCGGCCTGCCTGTGTTGCCTACAGGGCTTTGCAACAGGGTCCTTGGAGGAGGACGCCTTTGCCCCACGCTTGTTTGTGGAGGAGGGCCATGACGTTATTGTGTGCCAGTCATACTCCAAGAATCTGGGGCTGTATGCTGAGCGCATCGGAGCACTCAACATCGTCGCTTCAGACAAAGACGTACGTTTGCCATTGGGGCCCAGGGCATTCAACCAGTCCTTGTTGTGATGCTTCACAGCTTGGCACCATGCTGTGACAGAAGTGTTGCAAGTGCAGACAGACAGGACAGTTGGCTGCTTGTTGTACTGCACTCCTGGCAAGATCGCACCTGAGGGGTCGCAGTGAGCACCTCGAAACGTTACCTTAAATCACCTTCCAGAAGCAAGGGTAGAGTTCAGCCCTGTGCAGGCAAATGTAGCAACAAGCGCTCAACCATAGGCTGCACTGACACATGCAAGTGTGTATCCAGTCTGCTGCCCGCATCCTGAGCCAGTTGAAGAAGATCGCTCGGCCCATGTACTCCAACCCGCCAGTCCACGGTGCTCGCATCGTTACTGAGGTCATTGGCAACAAGGACATGTTCGATGAGTGGAAGGGGGAGATGGAAATGATGTCTGGCAGGATCATGACCGTGCGGGGAGAGCTGTACGACCACCTGACAAGGATGGCACCTGAGAAGGACTGGTCCTTCGTGAAGAGACAGATCGGCATGTTTTCATACACTGGCATGACTCCAGATCAGGTAAATATCCAGCAGGAGCACAACGCACATTTTGACTACACTGCAAAATCGCGTACCTTTGCACATTTGCCGCAGTATTGCTCTGGTGTGAAGAGGGTTGGTGTGAAGGCCGCTTGTGCGGTTCGAGATCTGTCTTGGAAGCTGAAGAACATGTCATTGTGAGCATGCCCACCCAACATAACTATGTAGGTGCCTGAACGATGTGCATAGCTGTGTGTATCTCCCATTGAACACACTTCTAGTCATCAAGTGCAGCGCTTGCGCCGTGCAACCTCTCAACTTGTGCTTTGGTGGCCAGGCTGGCTGGCATTTCGCGCATTTCGTTCACCAGCAACTCTCCAGCCAAGTCCTTGTGCCCCTGCGCAAATGCCGTTGTGCAAGACACATCCTCGTAACATATGTCTTTTGTAACCAAAATTGGAGATCTGAATCACCACTGTGTGCTGTGCTGTGGATGGCTGATGGCCTCCAATAATGGATGCCCATAATTTGTTGTGAGGCGCAGAGATTCACTATCTGCCTAGACGTCATCAATAGGCAGTCCAGTTCGACGGCCCACTGAACCTGTTGTGGGCTTGTATTGCGACGACTGCCACAGCAATGGCTGCTCAACTCACTGGCTTGCCATCCCAACATTGGGATGGGAAGTAATCATGTTGCGCAACAGACCATGGGACACTTGCTCTCCACACATCTCCTATGGTGGTGGTGTTGTGAACATGAACATCAGTTTATCAGTTCTCAATTGCTATTAGGCCACCAAGAGGAAGTTGCGTCGTAAAATTCCTTCAGGCGTGTGACTTGATTCCAGCTGTCCAAAGTCTGTGCCTATGCCCCCGCATGCTTGCAGCCTTGGCAGCGCTTGTTGTAGCTAAACTTGTCTCCAGAGCATACTTGTTTCCCTATGGCTACATCGCGAGGAGTGGCCAATGTCGTTTCAGCGCCGTGTAATCGAAGTTAAACTGATTGACACTTGCACGGCTCGCTGCCAGGTTGCAAACATGACAGGGAAGCATCACATCTACATGACCAAGGACGGCCGCATCTCACTGGCGGGTCTGTCGTCGAGCAAGGCGGAGTACCTTGCTGCCGCCATGGTGGACTCTGTGCGGAACTTCTGAGGAGCTCGAAAGAAGCAGTGCACAACGACGAAGTTGTGCGTTGATTTTGCGCCCACCTTTGGTAGCAATGACGTCCATTTGCGAGTGCAGCCAGGCCTGTTGACACATGCAGGCCAATGGAAAGGGCCCGGGGAACCGTGGGCGACGGCGCCCGGTGGTTTCGAATTCGTTTATTTGGCATTCTAGAATTAATGGTCATTCATTTGGGGGTTGAATTTTTTGTCCAAAGGTGGTGGCTCGCTGGCGATTCGACAAAAGAATAACAGAGTGGGATAAGGCCGCCGCGCAGGGCGGCGGTGCGACGAGGCGGACCAAAAAGCACGTTAGCTTTTGTGGTATTCGAGTGAACCAGCGCACACAGGCTGCAACTCGATTGCGCACGGTCGCAGTGGTATTGCTGAGCGTATGCTGCGCCCACAGTGGCCGTTTTCGCTCGCTTCGATGATGTGCCACTCAACGTGCTCAGGTCCCGCCCAACGCTGGTACTGCACTGTGGATCAGTTCCCACAGCTTGTGCCGGGGCGATGCAATTACTGCTCAATTGCAGGTTGATCAGCTGCATTGGTCGTTGTAATCGCCCCTGCCTAGGTGCTTGCTCCACCTGAGCAAGGTTTTTAGCGCTGTGGTCCCTTCACTGGATTCGGGGGATGCCAGCATGAGCTCGATGCTCACGAGGGCGAACTGGTCGCGGGGGGCGCTTGCAGATAAAATGCCGGCAAACCACAGCAGTGCTTCCGTCTTCGAAACGAAGTCCACATGTGCATACATCCAGCAGAATGTTCCAATATTCACTTCTTGAGCGAAATCCCTTCAAGCGACACGTGCTTTTGAATGGGTTCATCTGCATTGGCCGTAGAGGCACCAACACCAGGCGGTGCCCATCAAGCTGTTCTACTCGGCATCTGCCCTCCCGCATCACAATTCCTCCTGGCTGACGGACTGCTTGCCTCCCGTCCCGCCCCTCAGTCCCTCCCAAAACTCGCTTGCTACCGTCGCTGCCCATTGCCAGCCGCGTCGAATGGCGGTCGCAGCCCTTTTGACCGCGCGACGGGCCTCCTCCACGACATCCAATCCTCCAAAGGCCCCCAAACCGCCTAGATCGTCGCCCTGTGCGACCAAATCGTACGCCGACGTCATTTGCGCATATCCAGAGACATCCAATGGGCTGGGTTGCTGCCCAGGTTGTGACGCATTCGTTCGAGGGTCAACTGTACTGCTCTCTCTCAGCCATTGCACAGCCATTCCAACCAGCAGCAAGGCGCGATACATCCGGCGTCCCTCCTGAGTGAGGGTGCCGCTTCTGTACATTTGCTGAAGGTGATGCAGAAGCACCCGAATGCGCCAACAGGCAAGTGTTGTGCATCGCCGCAATTGCAGCACAGGGGCTGTCCGCCCTCCCCCCCAAGTACACGAGAGGTTAATAAAACTGTGGAAAATAGGTTCAACCTGGTCCAGACTAAGGTTCAAACCAGTCCGAACTGATTTTCAACCTGGCACAGCCGTATGGAGGTTCGACCTGGTCCAAATTGATTTCATTTTGAGGTTCAACCTCGTCCAGCCGTGTGTACAACAAGTGTCTGACACCGTTCATTCAAGGAGATTAGGGCCACGAAGACTGCCTGATCTTCTTCTTTTTTTGGAGAGGGGGAGGCACTTAGGGTTGACGGCTTCTAGCTTTTAGGGTCGAGCCTCAGTTTGGACTGGGTTCATCCTCTACACCCATAGAACTGACCTCCGTTTCGCGGAGTGCAACTCTACCATGCGCACCTCACCACCACTCGCCTTGTGACGCCCACCAAATGAACACACACAAACACTACGTGGCGACAAAGCGGCGGTGGCATGCAATGTGAGATGCATGCTTGCACGACTATTGCCATCTGTGCTAACGATTGGTGGATGACCGCTACGTGAGGCATCATTGAGATGGAGGCGTCCCAAGGTGCCCCGGGTCAGCACTTCGACACATGAGCGGGCAGTGACACTGAGCAGTTCTCAAATTGACTCAATTTGCCTGATTTCAATGTGTTGTCATGGAGGTCACACCGTGGCGTTCCGTGTACGGACTTGTGCTCATCGCCGCCTTTCAGGCGCAAGGCAAATCTCTTCGCTTGCCTGCAAACATGGCAAAAGACATACGCACACGGGCCTCGTTTCACGGTGCATCCTGGCCCGCTTATAGTGTGGATGGATTGCATCAAAATTACAAAAGGTGCAAGCGGCCTGTACTCTGCCGCAATCCTGACGGGTGAATTTAATTGAATCCATTTATCAACGGATCATGCCTTGGGCCCCACCTGCGCATGTCCCTCAGCATCCCCAAGCATGCTTCTGTATGTTTCCAGTTGCTGCATGGCACTGTCACGGTCGAACACCTGGCCACCGAGTCCCATGTCACTCATCTCTCGCATCATTTTCTTCATTCTGATCTCCTCCTCAGTAAGCGCCTTAAACCCAGGACCTCTGGGCCGGGTCTGGTGGCACAAGCGGCACTGTCAGCGACACGGGAAAAAAACACAGAAAACCTGTGACGAATCCCCATGCATTCTAAGCAGAGGTGCAACGAAACAAACCAGAACGGGCCTTGTGCATGCTCAAAAACCGCCTGCCCCACTCCTGTGCAAAGTCGCCAGAAGCACGGGCATTTCCAGCGCAGGAGGGGGTCACCAGCGAGCCATCCGTGCCCCAACCCGACAGTGCATTGCAGGGAACACGCTCGGTCCAATACCAGGGACGCGGAATCGAGTTGGTTAAACGAATTCTTTTGACGGCAGTGATTTTGGAAAAGGCCGTGGCAGCCTCGCAGCAGGGTCTCCGCTTATCAACCGCATCAGCCACAGGTATCAGCTAATGAGAATAATCAGGACGGAATTGCGCTTGTCCTTGTCTTGAAGCGGCACACGCAATGTCGTGCACGACAGCTGCAAGCAAAGGACTGGCATCAGCCCGCTGACAGAACGTGTATAGGCAGCAAAATGCGCTGCACACAAAAGGGCAAGTTTCAACAGGTGCAGCAGTCATGGTCGCCATTTCATGTCCTTTCCCCAGGATTCTGTCCCGATTTTAGGACAATTTGGCTGAGCTATCAAACAAATCTTCTGTGTGGACTCATGCACGTCATCACAATGTAGGTGCAAGGGCTGTGGTTTGTCGCGCTCTGGTAAGTGCAGTCAAAGGAACTGGCAGCTGATCTCGGCGACACTGAATTGGTGCACCACCCGTCCCAATGCACAGCGCATGTGCTTGTCCACAGTTAGGGCGACCTAAGCCACTGAGAGTTGCCACAACATGCAACAAAGCTGTTGGCTCAGTGAACTCCTCACGACCCAGGACAAGACTGGCAGTTGCACCAGGCGCTAGGCACAACAACACTCAATGGAATGTACAAACGATACCAAAAAAACGATACATGCGATGAACGATACCAAACGATGCCAAATAAATGTCAAGGTCAACGACCCACCTGGGGCAGCGGTGGAGGTTTCTTGGAGCAAGGTCTTCCTGACTGCCGGCAGAACTCGTCTGTCAGCGCTGCACGTTTCTTTTCACCTTTGAACAGCGCTTCAGCGAGGTCCACATCAAAGTCATCCAGCATGTCAACACAGGCCCGGGCAACTGTCCGACACTCTGTCCCACATTCGCCGACCTGATGCAGAGGCGAGAAACAGTGACTCCGAAGCCCAGGCAGGGCATTCAGGAGCCTGGTTGTATGCAATTTGGCGTCCCTTTAGCAAATGTATTCGCACCCACAGAGAAACATGGTGGCCGCGTCTCTACAGCGGCATCTCTCTAAAAGTTGTCTGCATTGTGCTTGTGGCAGGTCTCCGCTGAATGCAATGCAGAGACAGCAGCAAATACCAAAAGTCCACAACGATTTCGCAACAAGATCCCAGAAAACTGAACTGCCTCATCCATAAGCCCAAAGGGTGGCTCATCCAAGCCAGTTGGCCAGAACCTTGAACAGGATTTGTGGCCAGTGCTCTATATGTCTATTGTACATCTTTCTCTGGCGTGTCTCACAACTTCCAGAGCACCAGTGAAAGTGGAGCCTGCTTTGACTGCATCCACTATTTTGGGCATAACACTGGCAGTTGTCCAACGATGTTGTGCTGCACCTTGTGTGGTTTCCAGTGTTTGTGTTCTAGACTGCGCCATCAGTGCTCTATCAAAGCAACATACTTGCAAGAAAGCAGCCATGGTAAACCATCATGATCAGCAACGTATCAGTAGGATAGCGGGTCTCTTGTGTACATACCTCATTGCCAGTGTCAAGGACTGGAACAAGAGCGTGGACGTTTTACAGTGAACCCAAAACAAACATCAAAAAGTCTTAGCCGCCTGACAGCCTGCAGATCTGACTGCTAGTCGCATTGCCACCACCATGTGTATGCCATGCAGGGAAGTGGAGTGCAGCTGTATTGCACAAAGGGAAACAAACAAATTTTTGGTCAAGTGATGCCCTGCCATCCCCCTCAAGTTGCAAGGACACTGTTTTGTGCTCTGTGTGTGAGCTAAACTCCTGAGTTTCAACTGCATTCCCACCTGTGGCATGTCCACTAGCAACAGCCTTTCATTGTCTTCCACCAAGTCTGTTCTGGCTATCCATTCGCCCTCTGCCCCTGCAGCATCTGGGTCGCACAGATTGTCCAACATGTCCATGATCTCACTTTCTTCAACCTGCAACGACAGCAGGCCATGGGCATCAAATCAACAAAACAGAATTTATGTGTCCTTACAGACCATGCAACAACAGGGGTGTGGGGATGTGATGCCCATCAATGCTGAACAGTGATACTGAGAGACTCCAAGCTTCATTCACTGTGTGTACGCAACAACGTGCCGTGCCTAAATGCCGAAAGATAGAATGCACAGAAACATCAGAAGTGCGATTACAGTCGCCAACAACAAGACAAAGTAAAGTGAAATGGCGCGCCTATCTTGTGAATCGACACGTGCAGGCAAGGCGATGAGCAGGATGGAAACGCAGGCTTGCCAATCCTTTGAGTCATTTGTGAAATTGGTAAGTGCAATATTGCACCACCAACACCATTATGGGAACAGAGATATAGGTGGGGAGTGGCTGTGTACCCATTCAGATGGTGAGATTTGAGGTTGTGGACAGAATCTAGGAGGTCTCTGAGCACAGGATGGAGATGGCTCTGCTTGCTGTCGATACACCAGACAAACTCTTCTTCAACATGAAGGCCAACGATTCTTGTCCTCAACAAGGCACGGATCAAATAGAATTTGAAGGGTGGGGGCAGCCTTACACTGGCCGTTGTCACAAACACCGGACAGTGGACAACGTTAACGGCCATGGGCCGGACCCAAAGATTGTAAAAACGAGAAGCGTGACGATAGCTTGTGGGAGGCACGATTGGCCTTCGGAAGCTGTACAGGACACACTGAGACGCACATTCTTGTTGGCGCTGCTGGACTTGACGGAGACCATGTGACTGGCATTGCATATTTCCTGGGCCATCTGGATTCTGGAATTCGAACAACAAGTGACCTACTCCCTTCTGCGCTTGTGCTCAAGCCAAAACTGCAACCAGATCACCCAGAATGGAGCTGGTCGGAGGGCACCGGCCGACCATCAAAAACAATCCAGTCATTAACAGATGCCGGCCATCGGCCCCTTTTCGCCTGTCGGTTGCCCAGGACAGTTTTATCCGACCGGATAGATCCAAGCAAAGACACGCACTGAGAAAGGGGCAAGGGGAAATCAGTCACAGCCTCGCAAGAGTTTACCTTCTTACCGGGTTTCACATCCGCAGCGATGCGCTTGACGCCCCGCAGGGCCTCCCTGACCAGGTGCTCACACACCCCGCACTTGATGTATCGGATGTCAGCCTTCACGGCCGGCGCCTTGGCCTCATCCGGGCGCCCGGCGCCAAAATTCATTGGCGCAGCTTCGGCCAATGCGAGCTGCCCGTACAGGATGGCTCCTCCGCCCAAGAGGGCGCACAGCCACAGGAACCAGGCCCTGGGGGCGCATGGCGCGTTTCTACCCATAGGCCGGCTGCTCGACGACCAAGTTGTCAGTGACGAGGCGAGTGCGCTTGCGGCCTCTTCTAAGTCGTGCGCCTCTGATTGAGGACAATTTTGGTTAAACATTCATTAAATCGTCGGTAGACGTTTTAACGGTGTGGTTAAAATCTTTAACACTTAACCTCCAGTTTTCAGGAATCCCCTGTGCCCACTCGCTTCGAACCCCGTAATCTAGAGGGACGGTGTGATGAGGATTCTCGTTGAACGAGGAATTGTGGAGTTTGTGAGGCTAGTGAGCAGTCCGCACTCAGTGTTGGCAAGCCGGTGGACTGAGTGGGTTCCGGACCACAGATCATGGATAAATGAGGCAGCCATACCGTCGAATGGAAGCCATAGTCAGCAAAACGCATCCTTAATCTTTGAATCGAATCTCAGCACCCATTGTCGCCTTGGGGGGTTCCGCTGACACTCCCAAGTCACCCGTGCCAGAGACGCACTCCCAACAGCTCACTACGCAAGAATCACAAACCTCGGCACCCAACAGTGGGCCAAAAAAAACGTAACGAAAAATTCCGACCCTTGGGGCCCGGCTGCAATTCGCCTACACCAGGTCCCAGCTGCACCCCCGCAGCCCCGAGCCGTAGGAGCACCCAGTTGCCGTCCCTTCAGGCCCCTAAAAGGCCATCATCAGTCCCAAAATAAAAAAATTAATAACAAAAAAAATCAGTCCCACCCCTTTCCCCCCAGGCGCCCTATGCTGGGAAATATAGAGCTAAGAAAAAATGCGCTTGCGTAGGAATTCAGAAGGTTGATACTTGTAGGAGATGTGCAGGGTGGAATGGCAGATATGCACGTTTCCCAGGTGTACAAAGACTGGTTTTGGCAATGGGTGTGGGGTTGTATATGGGTGGACCGGAAGGGTGTTCCCAAGTGTAGGGGGGAATGAGGGGGTGCGTAAAAAAAGCAAAGAAAAATACTACCCTTCGACAAGGGTGGTGATGGTGTCGCCCATTGCACGCTCCTCACCCACAGACAAAAATCGACCCAGGAGTTGTTGCTCGCCTGCAGACATGGCGTGCGGAGCTGGTGGGTTTTGGGGCGGAGCGGCAGGGAAGGGCCCTTTGGGTGTGGACAGAGACGAGATCGTGCAGGGGCAGCGTGGCCTCGGGCGATCGTGGCGCCTGGAGATCGGAAGGTGTGGGTCCACCTGGAGATCATGTAACAGCTGATGCGTTGTGGCGGGATCTCGCAGGACTGCGGGTAGAATGGCACGCTGATTTTCAGCGGCTAATCCCTTGTAAGGGTCGCTGTTGCAGTATCACTCAGAAGTCTGTGTGTGAATCCAAAATGCAAATCAAAATTCTGCAAATAGAATCAGTTGTTCTGAACTTCTCTCACCCGATGGCATTCTGTCTGCACCCATAGCAGCCCCCCAAGCAGCGGGTGCCACACAAAGAGATCGCTTGTACATGGGGTAGCACTTGTTGACCACCTGTCCGGCAGCAACGCCACACACCGAATGCCCCCTTTTGATCCCGGGCTTAATATAAGTCGGCTCCGTCGTTGTGAAAGAATTTGAACCAGTTCATTCATTTACTATCAAAGCATTCGTGTCCTTCGCCATCAGGCGTTCCAGTACTCGTGACACCTCACAAACACCGCTGTTGCACCCTGTGCTACTATGTGCAGTCCGCAACGGGGCGGGTCGCCCGCACATCGCTGTACCGAGTGCTAAATTGCCCCATGCCAGAAACCGTTCGTTTGGGGTCTCCACTGCCACAGCACGTTGTGCACAGCGAGGGACGGCATTGCTGTGCCACCACTACATACAAATAATAAAAAGCTAACGGACAACAATAAAAGAGAGCATTATAATCACGGGTCAAGTTGAGCCGACATTCGGTGTGCGGAATTGGGAAAATCAGGAGCCAGGATCAGGTGAAAAAGAATTTAGTTGGTCTACCGACTTCGCCTACTGTTTACTGGTCATATCTTTGCAGTGGTCGGCATTCAAAGGTTTCTAAGGAGGCCCGAGTGTTCGTGGCTCGGGTAGAGGGGAGTAGTTTCATTCAGTATGTGAGACGCAAGCAATGTTAAATAGTGTGTCGGCACTCAGGTTCAGTGTGGCGCCTGATGAAGAACTGGGTAGGCGTCCATGCATGTCCACGAGCGCCCAAGCAGTGCGTCTCTACTTAAGACCGCGGCTGACGAATGTGGGATATGGGTTACGGGAGACAACACGTAGGGCTGCAAGACGCTGTTCGATGGAAAATCGTTAGGAACGAATGAACCGAGATATTTGAGTCGATACACCGCACCGCACGCTGAGGCTTGTTTTTCACTCATTGTGGTTGATGGAGATTACGGTAAGGACCATACCAGGGGCAACTCCATGTATTGCCTGGTCCAAAACAACGCCGCAGCAACACTGGCCCACAACCTGTCAATTGGTAGCAACGGCGTCGAGCATTGCCAGCGCTGATCCGCTGACAGCTTGACTCCATCGACAGACAAATCCGATGACATGATGCACAATCACGGCAGCGGCCGTCCGCCCATTTCCAAGCGATTATCCTTGCCTCTGGCAGGATAAAACGACTTGCAGCCTGGTGTTGTGCTGCTGCGAGCCACAGCCATCCATGACAATCTGCATCACATGTCCCCGTCGTCGAACATCGATCAGCTACACCTTACACAATCGAAGGCAATGCGACCCCAGGAGGTGCATGTCCACACACGCAGCTGCCTCACCCCAGCACCGCGCAGCGATTACCCATTGTTTACAGTTTCTCCAATCAAACTTCCCCGTCACTCCCCACCTCAAAATTTTACGCACAAAACTTCTCTCATAACCCATTCTCTTCTCCCACCGAGTTCGTCAATCAATCAACGACCGGTTGCCAAAGATAAACACATTCGTTGCACTTTGTAGACCTGCGGGATGCTGGGAAACAAATAGCCGAACTTGACACGACTTGTCAAAGAACAACATCAATCCCATCCATATCAGCAAACCACATCCCCTCCCAGCCCTTCCAGCCCTCCCTGTTTATAAACAGTTTATCACTAATTAGTGATAACTCACCCACGCTGTGCACTCTCGCACCATTTTGTAACAAATACCCGGCATGTAGCAAAGCCCTCAAAATGTGTGTGCACAGCTTCGTCCTGCGAAAGCCAATGGTGTCAACGCATGACACACCACCCTTCTAATTGGTAACACCAGATGGCTGTTTTCTCTTTTCTGCCGCCCTGCCCCTGCTGGCCTGGCCTCCTGGTGGAGGCGGGGGAATGCCTTCGATGCTTTGGAGCTCCAGGATGTGGCCGATTAGGTCTGCACGGCTGGAACCCACGTGTTTGTCGACGAGCTTGCCCCTTCGAAAGAACAGAAAAGTGGGCACCTCCCTGATCCCCAGCTTGCCCATCATCGCTTTAGTCTCCTCACTCTCATCTCCAAGCAGCCTTGCAAAAGCAGCATAGCCCTGCAACCCATTGTCCAGACCTCCCTGAATGCGCTGGTCCAAAGCGTTGAACAGCACTGCACTTTCACACACTCAGATCTGCCCTACCACGGTATGTCCAGCCACAGCAGTTGTTTGCAATCATTTGTTTGATTTCACCTATCCAAGTACCAATTCGCATCGCACATGCACCTGCACGGCGATGACAGGCAGAAGTCCAACCACCATGTTTTTCTGAGAAGCCTTGATTAAATTTACTCCTTCGACATATTGATCGGACTAAAGCATGCCAGCATTAAACCCTGAGCACAATACTTATACATGCACGCATATAGAACTGCACCCTGCCTCACCATCAACAGATGTCTGTACTATTCACTGAAAGCAGCAGTACTGTATCAGGACATCATTGATTGTGGACTCATTGTACAGGGTATCTACCACAAGCTGGTGCAGTCTGCACTCTGACCCTATCTTGTGAGGTGTTTTGCATCCATTCGTCAACATGAAAACCTTCAAGTGGTGCATATGCACAAGCTGCAAAACCTGCACAAAAGCAGACAAAACACAACAAGCCAGAAAGCCTGCACTTGCTAGGTGCCTCAATGGCTGTTCGTGCTCCTCGGAAGCGCCCCAGACTGTTTTCTTGCTACAGTTTTTGCTCAATGCCAGTGTACCACAAACATCCACACAGGCACCTGTTCAGCAGGTGACATTCGACAGCCACTCTTCACATTGTACAGAATTTTACACAGCTTTCTTGCAGCATCATTTTTGGACCCTCTTTAGCGTCTCCTTTCTAGCCACTTGCCTTGAAGTTCTTTGCGAGGGCGACAACTGCAGGGAACATTCGTATGCAAGGCAGGGCACTTGTGAGTGAGATGTCAATGACTGACAGGGTGCTATCCTGTTGTGTGTTGCCCAGGAAGGACTCCAGGTCTGATATTGTGTGGATCTCCTGAACATGCTTAGTGGCTTTCTCTCCACCAGCAGCTGTGTTCCCATAGAACAGCACACCTGTAACACATGCCCCACTTTTCAAGCAGTTGCTCCATTTGTCACTGATTGGGAGTGCAGGAAAATGAGCAAATATCACAAACAATGCTGATGAAATCATGCCTTAGAAGCCCAAAGATACTGTCTTCACATGATTGTGTAAGATACCGAATTGTGCTTGTCCCCCATGCTTCATGTGTCCTATCCTTGTTGCTTCACATTCGTCAGTCTTGCAGCATGACAGACTGACATAGATTCAGTGTAAAATAGTGTAGCAGCCACCAGTGCAAATATAAGATCACCATCGAGGCAGTTCACCCATATGAAGCCTATAGCCATCCCACCTTTGGGATTTCCCGCTTAAAATGTGCCAGTGGATACAAGGAAATCACATCATCAACTCTAACATCGGACTAGTAGCATTGAGGCTTACCAATGGGAACCAACAGGCACATCTGGCTGTCATCCAGAAGAGGCAAAACTCATTGCACGTGGCAGGGCACACACCAACTTTTGCTCTGGCAGAAGAGATACCATTGTTTGCAAAAGTTGCTCCACTAGTGCCAAAACACTTGGCAAATCTTCAATTTCCCAGAGCATTCCACCAACTTACCTTCCCCAAGGTCCTCTGGCATTTCCACAGCCCCTTTGTGCTCCCAAAGCAGCTTGCCATCTCTGTAGAATTGGAGCGTTGGCAGTACATCCACACACAGTTTGTCGCACAGCTTTGAACCATCAGGTGTGTCAGCCTGAGCGTTTCAGAGAGTCAAGTTTCAGAACTTGCAACAAAAGTGAGATTCACAAGCGAGCAAGATGAACAAATGCTCTGGGACAAGAACTGATGGCCCACCAAGGCATGGCAAGGACAGGGTTGTCATTATACAAAATGAAACATAGAATTCTTGGCAAGTTCACAAGGGCCTACAACAGCTACCACCGATTGCACCAAGCAAGGCATGGTTCATTATACCTTGTGTGGATGCCCCTATTGCATCAAGGTCAGGCACAACATGCACAGAGGTAACTGCCTGCTGCCACACATCTAAACAAGGAGAGGAAACCATTTCAACACTGTTGTTGCCAAATCCACACATTGGACGCAACGCTGCACCTTCCGGTGCTTCGTCTCACCTTCAGTTGCAAGAATTTGACATCTGTACACTCCCTTGCTGTCCTCTGGAAAACGTGTTTCACGTGCTTGCATTGCTCCCACAGCTCGTTCTCTTTGGCATCTCTGTCAAGCTTCCAATGCAGTTCAGGCTCTTCCTCTTCTATCCCAGATTGGCACACAACATCCGAGTCCATTTCAACCACCACCAGATTCTTGCCAGCCTGAGGATCGTGTGGACAGATCGGCATACAAGGTGTTAGCCCACTGTCTTCTAATAATGTGGGCATGGGGTATTTCGAATTAGATTTGGGAGAAAAGGGGACATGAATGGGCAAGCTCCGATTCACTCCTTTGCAACTCCTGTCTGGTTTCTTTTGTGTCACCTGTTTCACCTCCCTTTCGAAGTCCTCTTCGTTGTGAATCTCAATTACCCTCTCCTGCACACGCTTCGACTCCCTCATCCTCCTGTCAAGGGCCTCATAGGGGGACTCCTTTCTTTCAGCAGCACAAACGTGGACACAACCTGCTCCACAACTTGTCTGCATCAATATTGTCTGCACATATCAACAATTCTTGACTGCACATATCAACAATTAGACAAAGCACGCCGCGCCACCCAGGCATCCCTTCACTTCTTTTCCTGGTGTTCTTTAGGGGACTTGTAGCCCCCTTGTGCGCATCGATGCTTCAACATGAGGTCAATTGTGCAGTTGCATGGGCTGTCAGCAGCCATCAACCTGCAGCCGGCTCCCACAGCTTGCAATTCAACACGAACGTTTGCTGTTCAGCTCAGTATTCCATCGCCTGTTTTGTACAGAATTGATTGAACGTCATCTGCCGTTGTCCAGAGGGCGTTCAACTGTCTTTTCAACGGAAAGAAAGGTGGCAAAATATATGGCAAAATATATGGGCACCCCCGCCCTGAGCAAGCATATCTTGACAAGCCGTTCCATGAACCGCAGGCTGGCGCAGCAGCTCCCAAGCGCAGCCGGCTCAGCACCCACGCTTGTCAGGGGCGCTTCAAGAGCAACACGTAAACCAAGGGGCCCTCTGATGCCTGCAACCACCCTTGTTGTGCGCACCACAGGACGCAGCACTGGCGCAAGTGCTGCGGGCCCGCAAGAGAGCAGAGACCTGTTTGGCACTGGGAACAAGGGCCACAAAAAGCTAGCCAACAAAACGGGAGCGCAACCTCAAGGGCCCTCGACCATATCCGCCAGGCTCTGCACAAGTTCATAGCATGACGGCCGCATTTGCTTACGCAGCACTCCAGCCTTGCAAGCCATCACGCCAAACACTAAAACCAATCCAAGCTAAGGCATTCAAGCAGACAGGAGCGGAGTCGCAACGAAGGACGCGGTGGTCGCTGCCGCCTTTTCCCCCGGAAACACAATCGGCGCACGCCGGCGCCTGCGTGGCGCGGGGGACCATTTCCCACAGATGCCCATCCCACAACAAGCCACCCCACACGTCGCTCTCTGCACGCCTATCCGCAATCACCACCACCATCACGGCCGCGCCCATCCTTTCTTTCGCTTCGCTCACGCGTCAAGCGCTCTCCCGAGCGAGTGCCCGGCTCCCTCCGAGACAGGGCTGAGGAAGGCTGACGTTTCGGCCACCCCTGCTCTGACCTACGCGTCGATTTCACTTCAGCGCCTGGCTGATCAGTACATCGCCGAACGGCGTCCGCGGCGCCGCCGATGCCGCCTCCAACGCCCCCACCGGCCCCACGCGCAATTCCGCGCGCATCGATCCCATGCTATCATGCATCCACGCACCCGGCCGGCCCCCCTCTTCCTGCCTGCCTCCCTGCCTGTGCTGCCGCTCCGGGTGGCGCATCGCCACGTGCACCTGACTGCGCCCGCCGGAAAGCAGCTGGCCAGCCATCGCCGCCATGCGGCCCGGTGCCGGGCACTGGCGCGGCGCCAGGCCGCCGGGTGCGCCCCTCGCGCCTTTCATCGCGAGGCGCAGTGCGGGGGATGGGCTGGCGGGGAGTGCGGGATTGCGCCGCTCACGGCGGGAGGGCGCACTTGAGGACGGAGGGCTCCCGGCCGCACAAGCGTGGGGCGGGACGGTGGCGCCCGCGAGTTGCGGAGAGGGGAGGGACGGGGCCCCACAGGCCGGGCATTGGTGTGTCAGGTGTTGGGACAGCCTGGCAGATGGGCGACAATTGGGCATGATTGGGGTACTGTCGCGAACGGGCGGCTCAAATTGGCACTGAGCCTTTGGGCTGCGGCGACCCAGGGGGTACGGGAGGCATTCACAATCGGACACGCGAGGAAGGACAACTCTGTCACACACGAACCGAACCCGTTCTTACAGATGGAGTGAGTGTTATTTATAGCTTGATGATGTGACGGTTCAAGAGTTGCTGTATCCAGAATCCTCACTCTGGCCACTTTCACGAGCTGGCCGGGTTCGTGTCCCTTTCTCATGCCAAGTTTCTATTCCCGCCGCCCAGTCCAACTATGATCCATTGCCAACTAGCCCAGCAGCTACCCGCGTACACTACCCACTCCACTCTCCCTCACTCCCACACTTCCTCAGCTCCTATTCCCGCCGCCATCCCCAACTATGATCCAATCCCAAAGCCGTCCCCGTTCATTCACTATAGCCAATTCCCCTTAACTGGCTCCCCTATCATACGTACAGCCCCACTCCCCACAGCACTATCGGCGCAAGTCGCGACGTCCCCGGCGCGAGCAAAAATCGATCATCGGCCACTGCCCCCATTCCACTCGATCAGATCATAGACAGATGCTGCCATTCTTTCCATCGCTCAATGGCAAAATGCTCCCCGGCTCTGATGCACCTTCACCTCCGAACCTTCACCTTCTTGGCCGTCTCGTTGGTGGGCGACCGCTGCCCACTCCGTCATCCTTTGGAGCTGCTCCGGATCCAGCTTGACGCTTGATTCCACGCTTTCCAGCCACTGGCGCTCTGGTCCTTGGATCCGCGGTGCACAATTTGACGTGGTGCCCCGCAAAAACCTTTGTGCGTCCTTTTCCTGGCACTTTCACTCCAATCGCTCCTTTGGTGCCTACCCACTTGACGGTGGCAGGTCCAGCCCATCGTGGCGCTAGCTTGTGGGCTCTCTTCTCCACCCAATAAAGCACGGGATCTCCCGGTTGCAGGCTGGTCGTGTTCCTCCGCTCCCAAGCACGTGCAACCTCCTGCAGCTGCAACACGTGTTGTTGGCGCAGCTGCTCCAACTTCGCCAATCTCGCAGCATTGTCCCTATCAGTGCTCTCGCCCTCCTCTGGCGGTGATGGCACTATGTCACACTCAGCCAGCACATTGATTTCCATTGGCCCCCTGGGCAGAACTCCGTACAACAATTCAGCCGGCGATGCATTGCGTTTCCGCGTGCGGCGCGTGTTGATGGCAAAAAGTGCTCCCACCAACAGATGGTCCCAACGATCCCCTTCGCACATCTTCCTTAATCGCACTAATACTTCCTGATTACCCCTTTCAACCCTTCCATGAGATGGGGGGTAATATGCTGCAGACCAGCTGCGTCGAATCCCCCATTTCTCGCATAAAGTCTGGAATGCACCGTGGAAATGCGCTCCGTTATCCGTATGAATTTTCTGCGGGATTCCAAACTTCAAAATGATTTCGTTCACCACGAATTCCACTGTTGCAGCTGCGGTCGCGTTGGGATACGCACGGGCCATCATATAACCCGTCATTCCATCAATCGCTACAATTATGCAACGGTTTCCAGCTGGCGTCACCGGCATGCCCAATATCCAATCGATCTGGACCCACTCAAACGGCTGCCTCGCAGCCACCGACACGCGATTCCGTGAAGCCTTTCGAGGCCCATGTTGCGCGCAGCGCATGCACTTATCAACCCAGGCGGTGACATCACCTTTCAAAGTGGGCCACCAGAATGCCCCTTCTAGGCGCTTCATAGTCACCTCTTTCCCGTAGTGGCCCCCAAGTGCAGAATCGTGGGCTTGTCGTAGGGCCTTTGGTACTTCGGCCTCCAGAAGGCAAATTGCATAGGTGCCACCTGCCATGCGCTTGAGTAGGCGTCCGCCTTCCACCTTAAACCCTTCAGTTGAAAACACTTCCCTCATGATGCCCTGATACCACTCAGAACTCACAAATCGCTGAATCCCGTCAGTGGGGATTGCTGCCATCTCGTCCTCCGGGTCCATGCCCACTTTCCCTTCGCATTCTCCCATGCGCAACTCAGCACATTCAGACAGATTATCACTCGATTCACTGGGCATCTCATCGTCCACTTCCCTGGCCCAGAAATGGAATTCGTCATCATCAATTTCTGCAGCATTAGGTACGATTTCTGCCGCATTTCCTGCCCTCATTCTGGACATTCCGTCAGCATTGGAATGTTTGTGCCCTTTGCGCGACTGGAACTCAATATCATATTCTGCAAGTATGCATTTCCAACGTGCACATCTCCCAGTCAGATCACGTTTCCGCAGCAGCCCCAAAATCGGGATGTGATCGGTTCTCACAACAGTGGTTCGGCCTAATATGTATGGCCGGAACTTCACTACAGCCACCACCACAGCCAACGCTTCCCGTTCGGTCACTGAGTACGCCCGCTCTGCATTTGTCAAAAGGCGCGAGTGATAATACACAGGGTGCTCACTGCCATCCGAAACCTGAGAAAGTACAGCCCCCACCGCATCGTTACTTGCATCGGCGTCCACAATGAAGGGGCAATTGCAGTCCGGTTTTGCCAACACCGGTGCATGGGTGAGGGCCGACTTCAGCTCCACAAAGGCCCGCTGGTGTGCATCGTCCCATGTAGGCAGCTCAGCGCCCCGTCGCTCTGGGGTCGCCTTGAGCAATTCGGTCAGTGGCTTGGAGATCTGGCCGAAATTCTTAACAAAACGACGGTAGTAACCTGTCATGCCAAGAAAACTTCGCAGCTGCGTTTTTGTGATAGGGATCTCAAAATTCTCCACTTTCTCCACTTTGTCCTTCAGCACCGCCATGCCCCTCGCAGAAAGGGTGTGCCCCACAAACTCCAGCTGCTCAAACCCAATAAAGACCTTCTTGGGTTTGAGTTTCAACTTGAACTCCCGGGAGCGGTCCAGAAATGCGCGCAAATCCCGAGTGATGCTGTCCTCCCCCGTGTGTCCAATGCCCCCATCGTCCACAAACGTCCGCGTTCTTTCCAACCCACCATATGCCCTTGCTACTAGGCGGCTATAACGCGGGGGGGCATTTCGAAGCCCAAACGGCAGCACCGTCCATGCATAAATACCGAACGGTGTCAGAAAGGCTGTAAGGGGGATGGATTCCGCATCGAGTCCCACGGCATAATACCCACTGAACCCGTCTACAGTCGTGTAGAGGGGGTACCCGGACAGATCTTCCACGACTTCATCAATCCGGGGGAGGGGGAAGCGGTCGGGGACAGTCGCTTGGTTTAATGCGACGTACGTACAACAAAATCGCATGTCACCCCCTTTCTTTGGTGGGAATGTCACTGAGGATAACCACTCACAGTCCTTCTCCCACTTTACGATTAGTCCAGCGCTTTCCAAGCTTTCTAGCTGCTTCTTCATGAATTCCAATTCCTTTGGGGCAAATCTCCGCTGAGCACCACAATACACAGGTGCAGCCCCCTCTTTCAGCTGAATGTGAAAGGTCATGGCAGGCGTTCGTTCCAGATCCAAGTACGAGACAGCAAAACAGTCTTTGTACTGTACCAGCAAGTTGCGCACTTCCCTCACCACCGCTGGCGATAACGTGGGGCCAAAGTGGATCTCCGCCAGCCACTCATTTTCCAAGTCGTCCATGATGCTGGGGAGGCCTGCCAATCTGGCGGGGGCCGTGCAGTCCTCCTCGAAAAAAGTGTCGCTATCACTCTCCAAGCCAAACTGCGCCAGGAGCCCTTGAAGGACGCCATCAGCATCACCCTCATCGCTGCTAGACGTGTCTGTCGTATCACTCGTCACTTCCCTCAATTCGCACACAGGACCGGTACAGGGCAGGACCTCCAATTGCCGGCCCCGCTGGCGCACGATCACCCTCCCTGAGCCCAGAGTATACGTACGGGCCTTGAAGTCAGCAGTACTGGCAGTGTTACTTAGCCAGTCTTGCCCAAGGAGCACATCATATGCTCCTTTCGCATCGACGCGCCTCCCCGTCAGTTCCGCGTACACCCCTTCCACCGACACCTTAACGGGCCCCCTCAACGCATGTACCGGCTCGCGCTGTCCGTTAGCTAACTCGATATGCGGCAGGCGTACCGCTGACGCCCTCAGGCCCATCTTGTCAGCACACGTCTTGTCAATGAGCGAGTGGGAGGACCCCGGATCGAGGATCACGCGCTTGACGCCCCGCCCATTCAAAGTACATCGGGCGTGCACCCCATCCGATCCCTGCGCTGCGCGCCCCGCCTCCGTGATCTCACCATCCCCCACTTCCATCGGTTCACCCTTCTCATCGACCTCTTGTTCCGCCTCCTGTACTTTAGCCTTACGCCTTTTGGTGCCGAGTTGGTGCCGAATCGCTAGCACCAATTGCGTGTAGACCTCGCGCTTTGAGATACCGCGCATCATACAGACAGGTATTTTGATCATGTCCCCTACTAAGTCTCGCCAGTCATCCTTCAACACCGGCTTACGGCGCGGTTTCCGCGGAGCGTCCCCCTTTTTCCTTTTGTGCCCATCCGCCATCCGCGCGACCGGGTTACTGTCCCCATCACTCCAAGCGGGCGAGCAGCAGCGATCGACATCCCCCTCTGAATCATCCCCATCGGCGTTCACAAATACGTCAGATTCCCCGTATGCCAGACGCCCATACCTGGCCGGTGCCTGGCCTGCATCCGCGCCTCCGCGCGCGCCCCTGGAGCCCCCCACCGGACCGCGCGGCGCGGCTTTCCGCGGGTGAGGACAATCCCACTGCCCGTGGCCGAGCTCACCGCAGTTCCAGCACTCGCGCGCGCGCCACCCCGCTGGCGGCGGCCTCCTCGCGTCTGCTCCGCCACGTGCATCGCTGGGCCGCGCCATCCCTCGCGCCATCCCGCGACCCCCCGCCGGATGCACGTCCCTGACCCGCTCGTCGGCGTTCGCGCTACCCGCCAATCGGCCCCCCGAGCCTTGCCGGTCGGCGCCCCTCTTGGTCGCGCGCGCTTGCAGCGCCCAATCCCCAATTGCTTGCAAGAGATCCTCCCTCACATCCCCGGTGCCGCGTTTTTCGTGCATGGTGTCCAGCACACCTACGTCGCGGGCGGCATTTTCCTTGCGCATTGCCGTTCGCGCTGCATCCTCCAGGCCCCTATACCCAACGAATCGTACGGCCTCGCGCAAGTCGGCGCGCAGACCCCCAACCCATGCCCTGTACCAAGCGTCTTCGGTCGCTTCATCCGAACGGGACACCAACTCGCGAAAACGGCTAAGGTATTCCTTGACCGTTTCCTTCCCACCTTGCCTAAGACTCTTCAACGAAGCGTTGATGCGCTCCTCCAGATCGTCCTCCGTAAACCGTTCGATGAATTTCTCCTTCACCTCTTCCCATCCCCGCTCTCCGTCCTGCATCCATCGACCCAACGAGCGCGCCCACCGCGCAGCCTCTCCTTCCACACAAACGGTGAGTAACGCGATCCGCTGCGCGTCCTCAAAGATAGCAGACGCGACGCATACTCCCTCAAAATGGAGCAGCCACCCCTCCGCATCTTCACCACCCGCCTCCCCAGAAAATGGGCGGGGACGGATCTTCATGGCGCCCTCCTTCGGCGCTCCTCAGCGCGCCGTGTGCTCTCACTCCGCTTCCGCGCCCGTCCCGGCGATGGAACCAAAAACTGTCGCGAACGGGCGGCTCAAATTGGCACTGAGCCTTTGGGCTGCGGCGACCCAGGGGGTACGGGAGGCATTCACAATCGGACACGCGAGGAAGGACAACTCTGTCACACACGAACCGAACCCGTTCTTACAGATGGAGTGAGTGTTATTTATAGCTTAATGATGTGACGGTTCAAGAGTTGCTGTATCCAGAATCCTCACTCTGGCCACTTTCACGAGCTGGCCGGGTTCGTGTCCCTTTCTCATGCCAAGTTTCTATTCCCGCCGCCCAGTCCAACTATGATCCATTGCCAACTAGCCCAGCAGCTACCCGCGTACACTACCCACTCCACTCTCCCTCACTCCCACACTTCCTCAGCTCCTATTCCCGCCGCCATCCCCAATTATGATCCAATCCCAAAGCCGTCCCCGTTCATTCACTATAGCCAATTCCCCTTAACTGGCTCCCCTATCATACGTACAGCCCCACTCCCCACAGTACGAGCGTTGACGAAGACAGGCAGGATCGAGGGGTGGCGACCCCTGAACGGGGATCGTACGCCGGAGTCCACGGCAACGGTTTACAGCCGAGGCAAAGGGACAACAAGAGTTTTGTCCCTTATATTCAGTTCGTTCATCAACGTCCTTAATGCAATTCCTAATGCCTCATCACTTCTTTATGCGCCCAGTTGTTAATAATACTCAATCAGTTCTAGTTACAACATACAACCCGAATACTCTCAATCGCGAACGCCCTTGTCGCGATCCTTCGTGTGCAATTCAATACAACATCATCTCAGTTCACTTCAGCTTTGACATCTCAGCATATTGTCGAATCCATCATGTTATAGGAATCAAATACCGTTCGGCCCTTTTCAAAGCGCTTTACTGCAATGATCAAACCGATGTAGATTTCCCGCAAGCACTTTGTTCACACATATCATTGCGGTCTTGCCATCGCTGCCATTTGCCACCTTCTTTTCGATGAACTCCTTGGGACGTTCAACATGCACTTCTTATGAATCAGTACCTCGTGCCTTTCGGTCAATCTCATACATCTGATCAGAGAGGCGACGCAAAATGTGATATGGTCCGAGCCAGTGAGCGTCCAATTTCCGACCATGCTGTTTGAACCTCACCGTGTTGCGCAACCACACTTTTTAAACTGGTTGGAACTGAACCTTGCGCGCCTTCTTGGTGGTTTCTTCCTTGCCCTTCATCACAACTGCCCGATTTGCATCAATCCCATCACGGCACAACTACAGTTGTGTCAATTTCTGCCGCACTTCTTCAGCCTCTGATTCTCTCAAGCCTTCCGGCAACGATTCCACTCTGCACTGACACTGCGACCTCACGCGTTCGCTTTGGTGCATATCCCATCAAAGCTTCTAAAGGCAAGCACTTCATTGACTCAACAATCCAAGAGTTGATGCCCAGAACTGCGCGGTCCAGCTCACGTATCCACAGTGCGCTCTTCCGTCGGTCAGCCTTCTCAAGCGATCCAACAATTCACGGTTGGTGCGCTCAACCATCCCATTGCTCTTGGGTGAGTAAGCTGGCCCATGCTATCCCAAGATCACGTGCCATCTGCCAAAGATGTTGCCCTTTGAATGCCATTCCCCGGTCAGAAAGGCAGATTCTGGGGATGCCAAGTCGGGCGACAATTGCACTCAACATGGTCATCACATGATGGTGATTTGCAGTTGCAACTGGTGTAGCTTCGCGCCGTGTTGCATAATCCATAACGACCGGCAGATTACTGGTAATCACCCACTGGTGTGAGCGGGCCCAAAAAGTCCCATGCAATAAACTCAAATGGCTCCAATACTTGCCATGTTTCTGATTTATCTGGGCTCGTATTTGGGCCATACATGTGACAGGCTTCGCTGGCTTTGGCATCATCACTGACGTCTCTTGCCATAGTAGGCCACCAATACGTCCTCATCAGTAGCGTCACAGTGATGCGTGCACCGTAGTGGCCCGCATCACCATGAACGCCACTGAGAACACGCTTTCTGTCCTCCTGACGCACAATAAGCTGCGGATCGCCCACAGAATTCTTGTGGTATAACTTCCCATGCATAACCGCAAAATAGTCAGCCCAGCACTTGACGAATTTCTGATCTTCTTTGGCAGTTCTGTTCGAAACTCTCCAGTTGCAACATACCTCTGCATGTCGTCATATCATTCGTCACTGCTAGGCACCGCAGTCATCACATGCAGATCTTCATTGACTGCATCTTCCTCCTCCTTAATTGCGGGCAACCTGCAGAGAGCATCAGCGCTGTTGTTCAAATTCCCAGGCCGGTGCACAATCTCGAAGTCGTACTCCGCAAGAATCATGCACCAGGCTGGTGCATGCTCAGCATGCTCAGCATGCTACCCTTCATGACGCCATTTTGGGATGCTTCAACAATCTCTTCAAGGGATCGTGATCTATGTGGACAGTGTTGTGCGGCCCCAGAAGATAATTTTTGAGCTTTTTGAAAGCAACAACCACAGCCGACAGCTCTTTTCCAGTCACATTGTAATTTGTCTCTGCCTTTGTCAGCGCTTTGCTCAACTAGTATATGGTGAGTGGTAACCCGTCTGATCCCAGCTAGCTGAGCTCCGCTCCCAGTCACGCATCTGATGCATTAGTATGCAAAAGTAAATCCTTGTCGAAATGCGGAATAGTCATCGCTGGAGATGTCGCTAGTGCTTGGTGTAGATCGCCAAACACACTCTATTGCGCAGGTTCCCATTCAAATCCTGTTCCTTTGTGTGTCAATACAAGCAAAGACTGTACCCGTTTCGCAAAGCCCTTAATAAACTTCCTGCAATAGTTCGCAAGCCCTAGAAACCTCTGGACACTCAAAGTGTCACTCGCCCATGTTCTGATCTTTTCGATCTTTCCTTACTCAGGTTCAAGACCCTTCGCGCTGACCAAATGGCCAAGGGAAAAGATGGAACTCTGTAGAAAACTGCATTTTTTGGATTGCAACTCGTCCCTATTATTTGTGGCATTGAAAACCCTTCTCAAGTGTGCTCATATAGTCTTCAAACTATGTAAGCCAACCCGGAAGTCGTCAAAGCACCCTTCCACTGCGGTCCCAATGAGTGGACCAAAAGTTCGCTGATTGAGCAGCGCATAAAAGGGGGCGCATTTTTGATACCGAATGGCATCACCATGTAGCAGAACTTTCCAGATGGTAAACAAACGCCGTACATTCACGAGCGTGTGGTGTAAGCTCCATCACATAATAGCCACTGAAACCATCAAGCATTGAGTAGTACTTTCTTCCAGCCAGCCAATCCGAACGTGCTTCAGCACTGGGCAGTGGCCATTGAATTGTAACGCTTGCCTCGTTTAGCCGACAGTAGTCGTGGCACATTCTATATGTGCCAGACTTCTTCTTGGGGCAAGTCGTCCCTGCACCCCATGAGCCGTAATACCCTCGATCATGTTTGCGGCTAACAGCTCAGCGCAGCGAGGCCTCGAGAAGGCTGCAATTTCTGGCGGCCAGCATTGATTCTGTTTTGTGCATATTGGCTGCCTTCCAGGCTACAGGTCGATGTCACACTACACCAAGCTCGTGCGACCTTATTCCCTGAATTCATTAGCAAACATGCCTCCATAGCGATACACTGAGGCCCTTGCATTGACATGTGAAAAGCTAAAAATTGATGACGGTGATGAATTGACAATCGCAAGCTGAACGACGATAAGGGTCGTATCGGGGAAGCGATGAGGGGCAGAGCCACAGACTGGCATCCATGACACAATGAAGTGCAGATTGTTGTGGGAAGCTCATGTATGCGGACAGAGCATTTAACAATCATACGCAGTTAGTAGGGCAGCGGCAGGTGCTCCTTTGTTCAACCAGAGTGTACTTCGGGAAAGCGCTATGTCGATTTTGTTACGCTTAGCATCAATTTAACGTTAAGCTCAGAAACCCCCCACCCACCTACCCACCCACCCCCCTCAGCGTCAATCCTTATGTCGAAGCCAGCCTGACTCAGCAACGTTAGCTAACAGTGGAATACAATTTCCAACTGTTCTTAGGAAAAAAACGCTCAGAATCGTACAAATTTTGGTGGGCTGAAAATGGGGTTTGTTAAACTCACTGTTAGTCATTGTGCCACATCAGCAAAATGTTGGGCTCGTTGCAAAAGGCACCTTTAAAAAAGGTAGAATTTATGGGAAAAAGGCTGGCTCCTTTGTCACAAAGCTAATGCGATCAGTACTGGATAGACTACTGAAAATGTAGGCCATGTTACAACTGCTGAATGGCAACAGAATAGGCCAAAGGGGACAGTCATTCTTCTTCGAAAATGGCTCCTATTCATGGCAGAACGGTGGGGTGCAGTTGGGCAGCAATGCTCAACCGATAGCGATGATTAGGCGAACTGGCGAATGTACAAATTTTGTCCTGTACCTTAGAGAACGCATCCGCGGTTGCCGTCATGTGTCGTGCGTCATGGCGCATGATGTCGTAAGCCAACCTTGGACACCGAGCCTCAGGGTGCCTCAGAGGCGCACGATGGCGGCGGCAACTTGCGGAGACGCGCTCGAACATAGGTGCGGGAGTGTTACTGCCAAGGGTCGATGACGATGATGGCGATGCGGAATCGCATGGGCTACGTTGCACTGCTTGCATGGCAGCGGTCTGCCTCGCCATGCATGGAATTTGCATGTCCACGAGGAGCTGTGGTATGCCCAAGGAACGCTGGAATGCGCGGCAAACTGGATTGCTAGGCGCGGCTCACATCTGAAGCCCTTCCCAGTGTTGGGGGGTTCGATCGAGGCGCTGGGGCCCGTGGCGGAGGCATGGAGGAGCAGGCAAGGGCACATCCAGGCTGGCGATCACGACGAAATTGACGCTAAACGATAGTGATTGTTTGATGAGGCAGCAACCTGTGAATCCATTGAGCTGGTTATCATTCAATGGTTGCAAAAGGATAGTGTATTTGATGGGGAGGCCACAGGGGCAGCAGTTGACAGCGACTTGTGAGTGAATAGCATTGATCCTAGGATCAGCGGGAATCATCGGACGTGGGGGGTGGTGACAGGTAGCGGATGACAACAGTGATTGGGGAAGCAGATGGGACAGGCAGGGATGATCTAGGAAGCTGGCCAATAGTGATCTGAATCCTTGGAGAATATTCCAAGGATTCTCAGACGAGGGGGGCAGCCAACTGGGGCTATAAATAGGGGGCATGCAGGGGGTTTGCAACAGCCGCCCACCATGAGAGCTGACCTCCGAGCCGTAGTCTTGGACGCAAATGTAACATATACCTGTTTGCCCATTGAAATCTTGCAGGCACCGCCTTGTGTGTGAACGTCTAAGTGCCGTCCAAATACAATCGCTGCAAGCGATCGATTTGGAAACGTGGCTGGGACCGAGTCCAACAGCGTGGGCACTGCCCCATTGTAGTACAACATGTGGCGCGTCGATTTGCTACATGTACAGCGATCGTGGCGTTGCATTGCATTCGCATGATGATTCGGTGGGTTGCATGAGGGGCTGGTGAACAGCGATCGTGAGAAAAGGGACATCGAACGCTTGAGAATCACATGGGGGTGGCATCGAAAACGCGCTGCTACACTACCACGCTCATTCAAGTGTGAAGCCCTATGATGATCGTACTTCTGCATGGTCGAACAGCTCGGGAATCCGCGCTACATAGCTCCTTCACAAGCACATACAATGCTCTCAATAATGCTCCCTAAATCCAGCTGCCTATCGCTGATCGTGACATGAGCCAGGCTGGAAAGGAGCGCTGTCGTCCAAGCTGCCTCAGAAAACTTGTATCCTCTATGGAACAGCGTAGTTGTCCCTCAATCGAGGTGATGTGTGACGATCGACGTGAATCTACGACCTGTGCGGTTGGTGAAGTGAGCCATTGCCTGATTGCCTGTCAGTTGGCTGCGATGAACAATGATCGACGTGAAATCTAGGCTGACAAAGGCTGAGCTGGTTGGTGGAGACATTTCAGCTTCAATTTTCCGCTTTGTTTGCTCACAAACACTGAATTGGGGTGCTTCGCTTCGGCAGCACCAGTTCGGAGAAGTGGAAGGCTTGGATCGCTAAGTATAACAAAAGCGGCACAGTGTATTCCCTTATTGCATTGCACTACTGAGCGTGGTCAGGTGTGCTGCATAGCGGGCAACTGCAGGGGGGAAGGGGCCTGGAAGTCTTGCTGCATTGCGCTTGAATGGGGTCTGCCGGCGCCACAGCGTGGCGACTGACACAAACCCTGGGACCAACTTTCCTATTGGGTTAGCCGTGCGCAGGCATACTGTGGCAACCAATCAACCAATTCCTGAGCCTTTACAAAACTTTTGGTCAGTACCATAGTGTGAGCTTAAGCATTGTTAGGACATAAAACAAGGACTGACATTCAGAGATGGGAGGGGGCCATCCGAGCGTGGCGTCCATCAAACAGCAGGCGCAATAGAGTCAGCGTAGTGTCTTACGCTTCCACACATGCGTGGGTTCACCTTCTCTGTCAACAATGCCACAATGCTGCGGCGAAATTGCGCGTGGAGGTTGCGTGGCTATCCCGTGACGCCGTCTGTTGCCACGATTTTGAGCTCGAATGGCTGTTCGCTGTTTGAGGCCCTGACCAAAGGATGACTTGCTGCATCAACACATTTAGGAGTGTGGCATCACGCCCGATGCCACAGCAACGAGCCCCGCTGGGGCTCTTCTTGAGCAATGTCACGGGAACGGAGTGGGGTGGTGTGGTGGGGAGTGGGGTGCGGTGCTGCAGATTATGCCAAGATGTTCGTCGAGTGGGA
This sequence comes from Ostreobium quekettii, assembly GCA_905146915.1. Taxonomy (NCBI): domain Eukaryota; kingdom Viridiplantae; phylum Chlorophyta; class Ulvophyceae; order Bryopsidales; family Ostreobiaceae; genus Ostreobium; species Ostreobium quekettii. The sequence continues at coordinate 12,892 of CAJHUC010003014.1, read as the reverse complement.
GGTGAGTCATGGGGAGTAGGTCTCGTTATGACGTGGTCGCTGTGGCTGAGGAGTTCCCTTTCATGATGCGTCGCGGCTGGCTGCATATCCGCGCACACACAGGGCCTTTGAATGGTGAATGCACACCGCCTTGATCATTGGGCAATTGCCTGCGTCGACGAATGCAAAGAACAACCAGATGGCTGGAGAGGGCAGCAGGCGAGAAAAGAGAGCATCGTTGCTGGCACTGGCGAAGTCCTGCTCATTTCGCGTCGTCTAACTCGGGCATGTGCATAGAATGTGTCTGAAGCCATTGTTGCCCACGAGGGGGCCGCGCATTGTAAGACATGTCATATGCGTGCCAAAAATGCGTTAATGTGTTTTCTTTTCATGCAATGACACTTCTACACCTCTCAATTGGCTTAAGCAGCATGTCAATGGCGCAACAATGGTTGCAGTGGGAGACGTTTGCACAACCGTATCTCTGGTTGGCCCTTTCTTCATCAGTGGAGCGGCGTGGGCGCGGCAAGGGCGCGAAACCACTTGCCAAAGGCAACCATCGAAGCCAGTACTCAGAAGACGATTGTTGGAGATGGGGCCATGCCATCACCCCCACCAGGCAACGATGACTTAAAAGGTTGTTGGCCACTTGGCCGTGCATCCTTGATAGGAAACACAACAACCGTCCATTAAAAAAGATACGCCAGTATCAGATCCAGCCGCTGCACATGCCAGCAACATCATCTCCAAATCGACGACATTCAGCAACGCCACATTGCATCTGCACAAAACAGTGCTGTGCACGATTGCTGCTTGGTTGTTCACCTGGACAACAGGAAGCACACTATTCCAAAACCCAGCTGTGTATTGGCGTGGAACTTTGATTCTATGTTTCTTCACATGATACACAACAAAAAGCGTTTTCTATGTTCTTCTTTTTCTATGCCTTCACATTGGCCTTTCAATGTTCCCCACATTCCGATACCCTGGATGATTGCCCATAGATGGGTTAAAAGCCTGCGACCGTTCCTCAATATGACCAACTGTCCACTTTTCGGCAACCCTGCAGCACTGTATGCGGCTTCCACGGCTTCACAACGCAAGCGAAACTGACGTCTGTGCAACACAGCACCCGTCTGCAACAGACACGAGGCTCAAAGGGGTTTTGACCACTTGGCCATACTGTGTGTCCCCAGGGGAAGAAAACAACCCTGTACGGCAATGTAGTCAGCAACTTCAGATCCAGCCACCACGCGTGCCAGCAATTTTTGCGTCCATTGCCTTCAGATCTATGGCTGCAGAATACCATTGTGCATCTGTGCAAAACAGCACCATGTTCTTTTGCCACATTGTAGGTATGCCTGCGGACAAGATACACTGTTTCCGATTCGCCTGCAGTACATTGACGTGGAACTCTGACGACATGCTCATTCTCAATGGGAACCAGATGAACAACGTTTTCTACTTTCTTTCATATACAACAAACTTGTGTCTCCCACATCGTCAAACCCAGAATGATCGTTCACGAATTGGATGAAAGTGTGCAACTACTCCCAATTTGAGCAACCGGTCACCCACTGACAATCCTGGAGGACTTCCAACGGTACGGGAACTGACATCTCCTCCGCGCCCTTGACCATTTCTCTTCTGGAAGACTGGGCACAGGGACGCTGGGGCTGCACATCTCGCCATATCAATTCTAGTATCGGTTCTCCATCCTGTTGGAGGTCCTGTGCACACTTTAGTTGCCATTGTACCCGACAGTGTCACACATTGTGTCTGGCTATCTGCGAGCTCCAAAGCATCCCTCTTGCTCTCCTCCAGTCCTCCACACTTACTTCCCTCCAGCATTCTCACGACTGGCCTTTGCTCCAGGTCTTCGAACCAAAAGCTGCAATTGCCATCATCGCCAAACCCAAAGATCACCACAAAAGCTGTGGCACACAGGTTTCACACAAGTCCACTTGAAGGCGCAGCGGTGGTGTGGACCCATGCGGGGGTAACCCACGAAAACCAAGGCCCATTGTCACCTCTTGACACCTCGCTCATGCCTGGACCATTCCTCATCTCCAGACATGCATCTGAGCCAGCATAATTCCCGACTGCCTCGCCAGACTGCCTGTCTGGCTTGACGCTGGAGCTCCTTTTCTCTTGGTCGTTTTCCTTTGGTTGAAAGTGGACAGTGTTAGTCCGGTTGGGTGACAAGATTCCAGAATGCTGAAGCCTAGGAATCCACTGGCAAGGGATGGAGCTGGATCCTGCTCTGGGTGAACGGTCGTGATCGGCTCTGATTCACAATGACAGCAGCAGTCAGGCCCACTTGAAGGACAAACTAAGTACGAACCAGCGTTCGTTGGCCACCATTTCAGCCACTCAAAGGCAGGCAGTTTTGGCATTGAATGTACTTCAAGAGACAACGCCCTGCCCTGTGCTTCCCTGAACACTGGCACATTGCCGCCAGACCTCAGTCTCGCTATCTAATCAGACTTAACTACAGTTGCCAAAGACAAAGGCCCCCTTGTCACCTTTGCCTGTGTCGGGCATTGTTCAGATGCAACGATGTTCGAACAACACTTGTTCTTGCCCCAAAGTTCCTATTACCTCTGTTCCAAAAGTCCTGTCTGTTATCCAAATCACACAAGTGGAGGTCAAAACGTGCGAGTAAAAAAATCGACCAGGTCAACTTCAATGCGCCATGTTCATAGCTATCTGTAGAGCCCCCAAGCGTGGAAAACATGATGCTGTTCTTGAGATATGCCGAGAGGAGCACAGGCACCACTTTTCCTTTCGTTGGGACCTAGAGAGGGGTATGGAGCGCTAGTCTTGCCCTTTGAAGGACGTGGATGGAGCTGAGTAGTCTCTAGAAAATATGAATGGCCTGGTGGCTTGGTATAAAATGAAGATTCGGCTAATCTAAAAACTGTATCCACAGAGCAAAAGATGTGGGCTTGCCGCAGATTTTCAGATGTCAACAGGAATTGTGCATTGGTTACGGCTGAAGGCCAAAAGACACTTAGATTAGTGCAATTGCATTGACCTAACCAGTGCAACAAGGTGAGGAAGCCTGTGCATACTGATGACGCTACCCCGAGAATGGCCTAGGTTAGTGACAACAGGGCAAATCGTTGAAATTGACAATTTCAACGCTGGAGTCAACACTGCGGAAGAGATGGTCCACCAAGCGTGTGACTGCGATGGTGCCAAATTCTGAGAGTTTGTAGCATCGCCTATGTATTTCCTGCAACAAAGTTCTTGAATTATTCGGGGGACACACAGGGGGGATAAGGTGAGCACAAAATTATGGGAATTGAGGCCCTGACGAAGATGTGTGGGGACGCTTTCGATAAGGCTTCGCAGGTCTTGCTGTATGATGATGACTAATGTAGCCAAGATCCCCTCTACCCTAAAATCGTCCAAGGAATCCGAATCTGGTGACAGATTTACTAATTGAGTTGATCTTGCAAAGCTATGGCAGGATTAGATAATGGACAAGACTTATGGAATGGAGGTAGCATAACATGCGCACGATGATGCATCAAAGAACGCAGACTTGCAAGTCTACCACAATTCCAGCATTAAAAGAACTCAGCAGAGTTCTTCATTCCTGAGATGTGTCAGCAGCGTTGCGCTCAGGCTCAGCAAGTCCTGTTCCAGCAATGAGGTCCAGGCAGTCCATAAATTGTGTGCTCAGATGAACAGGGTGGCAAACCAAAGGTTTCTTGACGCACCTAAGAGAGTTCTTTGTCCTCAAAAACTTTCCGCATTTGGCTTTCATGCAGTGCCAGAAGTGACCCAGGAAGGCCCAGCATGACCAGTATGCACTGAAGCCAGTGGAGCCATTTGTCACAGAATGGCATCGATTTGGAAACCAGCTCTGTTGAAAACCATGGCCAGATGATATATAGCATCTGCGCAATGTTCAACGGAACGTGCAGTATGACCCGAATCTGCAATATGCACAAATATCATCATGCCTCTGTCCAGTGCCTTCAAGACCTGCAAAGCGTCAATGATTCAACAATAATTCCAAGAGCGCACGCCAGTTATCGCAACAATTGGGCAGGATGGCATGGTCACAACGATTGCTGTCCTGCAGTCAGCAATATGACTGCAAGGTACATGCAACAAGTCATGGCATGGTGAGAGGTGTCATATAATTGCACGGTATCATATTGGTATTCATGGACATACAATGCCAATGCACTCGAACGATTTTGTAAGCACTCATGTAATCAATCTGTGTTGGAACCGCTCTCTCGTCCTGCTGCGATGGCATGGTCAACAGGATGTGTTTCCTTCAACTGCAGTGGGCTAAATACTGGCAATGCACTGCCTTAGCACCTCACAGCCAATGCAAGCACTTTCATGTGCAACAGCGCATGCTGCCAGAGGTCTTTTGATGCCTCATGCAAACCGTCAGTACAAAACAAAGGTGGCTGGGCACCAGGGGAGAAATGAAGAAGAAAGCACAATTCCTGATCCACGATCAAACGAGGCTGCCCGGGCATGGGATAGGAGACTGCATCTGCAGAATTTTGTACTCGCCAAAAGGGTTGCTCAAAGGACAAGAACATGGGGGTGGAGGGCGTATACCACAATGATTACAATGATAACACAGAATCAAGGTGTCACACAGAGAAGGCCTGGCACATGCGCACACTAGCAAGTGCTGCCTGGTGCAAAGGGACTGTGAAAGTGGAACTGGCAGTGACTGTCTTGTATGAAATTATGGGCATACTTGGGATTTGTTTGTAGTAGCACGGTGGCTACCTGCCCCTTGTGCCTGGATAGTGAGTCAGTTGATGGGATGGACACCTAGTGCACGTTCGTTATTCCACCAATCAGACATGACAGGCTCCTCCCCTTGCACCCGCCCAGCAAAATGGCTCGTAAGCCTCGCAGAAGTGCCATATGCAACAGACTTGACCACAGCAAGGATGAGCAGACATGTTGGAATACCATATCAGTTGCGTGGTTGACCACAAATGCCGCAGACAGATACTCTGTATTCAACTAGTCAAGGCTGTAGTTGTCCCTGTGGATTGGAAGCATTCAGACAAATTCTTATCCAAGTCTGTTTGCCACCGTTTCTTGAGCGCTAGGCTTTGATTTGTCCCCCCGATCGGCACTAACAGTCCAGTGAAGGCCACAACCTCAGTGCCCAAAGTGGACAGGCTGTGTGAGCCAGAAATGCCAATTCTGGGCAGGAAATATGTTGGACCTGGAAAACCCTGTCATCGCCTTGAAGGCACAAGAATAGTATTTCTTCTGAGGGACAATGCAATAAAAGCAAAATTCAACCCCAAGCTTGCAGCTTGGAAGTGATGCACCAGATGGCTGTTTTCATCTCCTTCACCAGAACCAGCATCAGCGACATTGAGGCAAGGGGAATGTGGTTAGTCTCTGAATAACAGGGTGACCAAGTTTGTGCAAATCTAGGATGGTCCTGATACTCTGCTGTGGCAAAGGACATTTCAAGAGGGCTGGAACATCAGCCCCTTGCTTGCTGTAGGCTACAATTGACTAGCATGGGACTCTGCACCAATTAGAAATTGACAGCCATGGGCCCTTGTGCAGAACATTCTGAACCACAACGTCCAACCTCCAATTTCGACATGAAAGACAGCAGAGGGGACAAGGGGATTGAGAGCTACCTATTTCAGGTTCTGGCCATAAAGGTCACCTGAGTTTCTGTACCCCCGGGCACAATCAACATGGGTAGGTTAGGGGCACACACCAGTTGAAGCTCAGCACACTATCACAGAGAATAAAATACAATCATTTTGTAACATTTTTGAACAGTGGCACACACAGGACAGAACATAAAATACATGTTGTACGTAGCATTCGATGCCATTAGACGTGCCAAATCGATTAAGGGGACAAGGCTGTGTACGGAGTGCAATGCTCCTCAGAGCTCTCACAGTGCATCTGATGGAGGATGCAAGGCCATGTTGCACCTAGCATCAAGTCAGCCATCAAATACCAAGGACATGGGAGTGAGTGAAAACAACAGTTGAATGGGTGGCAAACCTTTGCTCCAATGCTCTCGATCAGAATAGGTACAACACAGAAGAAAAGAGGGTCCAATATCCTCCAGGTCGTCCCAATGTGCAGGGCAGCAACCTGGTCTGTAAAGGATGACACAAGATAGCACGCCATAAGCTGATGTGTCGCACACATCAACTCCCTGCATCACAAGCCACAATGTCAACGTCTGTTGGAAGTTCGAACTGACAACCATGCAATGCAATTGAAGATGGCCATGTTTTGTTGCACAAAGCAAGTGGATGCTGCTCATTTGTACACAAGCCACAAGTTTGGGGTGCTGAGTTAATTGGACCCCACTAGTCACTGAGTTGGCTGCAGTGGCGAATTACCACACTTTGATAAATGCCAGCAATGTGGTGTCCAGTGCTCCCCACAATAAAGAACAGTGCCACTGCAGACGTTGCCAATCGCGCAGAATGCAGAATGCCCAAAGCGCACCAGGCAGGGGTTTCGAAACAGAGCAAGTGCACGCCAAGGCAGAGGGCAACAATCGTAGAAGCATACAACGCCAAATGCAGGAGGGTTTGAAGAAGCCGCAGATTGTTTTTAGATTGATATTGATGCACTGCAAGTGCATGCAAGACATCATCAGGGTACATGGATGTCCATGACCACACCCCTTCAGGCCATGTGACAGATCACATGCCCAGATGAGGTGCTCCAGCATTCTCCTCAATGTCTGGTACTTGCAACTAGCTCAGTGGTACCCCACAATGCCCTTTCATCAGGACAGCCCAGACATGCAGTTGGTGCTGCCTTGGGACAGCTCTCTTGCACTTTACAAAACTTTCATGGACATGCACCCTGGGACACAGTAACAAAAGGGGTGCTGCCTCTAGGCACAGGCAGACAGGGAAAGGCTGGGGGAATTGTGGTCCAGAGACTTGCACACCTTGGGTGCTTATTCAATGCATGGTTGTGTGTTCCTGCTCTGTCCACAATCTACTGGTCTTGTATGTGTCGGAGGCTGTGCTGTACAAAACTATTGTTAGTGTGTTATTGAGAATCGAACCAGGGCACCATTATCAGTTAAAACAATGCCCTCCCACCACCTTGGAGCATAGATAACTACAGCAGACAAGGCAGCACAACAGATTGCTGCACCTGTGGCCTAGCAAACTCTGGAGGTCTTGCTGAAGCTGCCGAAATGGCCACATTCTGGAGTCTCATAACATGGATTGGACAAACGCATTCAGTTGAGCTGAAAGATCACTGCTAGGCTTTCAGGACCCGGTTCTTCATAATTGATGTTGCAATGATACTTGGCTTCTTTCTGATGCTGCAAATTGTGTTTCCAGCACCTATATAAACTTCTGACAGGAAGCACATGATCAGCCTTAGGATGTGAGGACTAACACAGCAAATACCTGCACAGCCACTGCACCAGTTCCCCACCTGTACTTATAGTTGTAGGGCTGTGGTAGGGCACTGCATGCGATCGGCATCCATATGAGCACAAAGCCCAGGGCAAGAATCTGGCGTGAACCACATGGCCATGGCTGCTGCAGAAATGAGCAGGCGCAGGTGTTTGGCTCTGGGTGTGGCTCAGGGTTGCAGATATTCAGGTGCACGCCCAGCAGCCCAAAGAGGAAGAGCGAGTAACCAATGAGGTGCCATTTCATGTATGATGTCTCCCACTGTAGGAACTGGCTCTCAACAGCGTCGTCCCGGAATCGAAAGGGGAAGCTAGTCTGCAAGTAGCGCTGCTCATCCATCAGTGGAATCTTTGCTACAAAAAGGAAGACAAGAAGTAATGGGCACCCCCTTGCCATCAAGTTCATATGAGGCTCCTTTGCAAAACGGAAAATGATGCAGCAAACAGAGACCAGAGTGTATCACTACAGAACATGCAGCACAAGCTTCACTGCATGCTACTCTGGTGACCTCTGAGCACTGGCAGCAGCAACCGGCACAAACACATGTTGCCATCCATATTGTTATTGACTGGGTGTGTAGCTTCTTGGCAACCCTTCCACACTGTGTGAACCCAACACCAGGTCTCAAGAAGCCGAATTTGCAGTCTACCAATGCCCCTGACACCTGCACATTGTGCACTATGACAGTCACAAATGTACTGTCACAACATGATGATTCATAGCATATATTTTCAGGTATATTTATGACATACTCATGATTGCAGGATGTGCAGGGGAGTCTATTGATAGGTGTGGGTTTGCTTTTGCAGGGCGAGCACCTTGATGACCAGCTCGTCACCAGTAAACAATGATATCAGCTGGCGCAATTGAGAATTGAGAGGTGGCGAGGACGCAGTTTAGTGCTGTGACTATTGCTGACTCTGGAAGGCAGTGTGATCTGTCTTCTTTGTGCGCAATAGGAACATAAGTAAATTGCTACACTGTGCACTGCCCCTGATGAATTCACAACTCTGTGCGCAGGACCTTCGTCAACAGCATTTTGCACAGCTCCCCAAGCAGGCAGGTTCCTGTTGTGCAGTGTAGAACAGGCTGAGCAATGTAGCCAGGCAACAAGCATCAACAAGCCACAATGAGATTGGCAGTGAAGAAAGTGAGCCACACCCAGAGTTTGCTGCTGAAGTTATTACCTGTTCTGTCGATGGCCGTGGAAGGCTGTCCCTCCTTGCAAAGGCTCCTGGGTTGGACTACAGAAATACAGGGTACACAGAGCTCACTCAGCAACTAAGTCCAGTCTGCACCTGTTGCACAGTGCTTTCCACGTTGAATGTGCACAGACACACACACAAATCTGGGAGTGCATCCTCTGTACTGTGAATTATGGTCACACCCACAAACCTTGCCCATGCTGGCTGGACTTCAGCACAACAATCTGTTTCATGATGCAAACATCCGAAAAGCCTGTGTGGCACCACATTGATCATTATGTGGCCAAGCAATGCATCTATTGGTGCATGTTGCGAACTGTTTATGCAGGTATTCACTCCCAAATCGTCATTTTCTGTTCATCAACAAAGAAGCCTATGCAATATCAAGGTCTGTGAGTGCGAAGTGCTCTAAGCGCTCAGCGTCTCTGTCAGTCGACAAAAGCAACACTGCAAGGGAAGCACAGAGAGAGCCATGTGGCATATTGTGGTGCAGAGAATGTGAATCCTTGCTCGCTGAATCACTGCAGACAGGGCAAATCACTGCCCTCAGCACAAGTGGGCTTACCAGGTGCTCAAGCACTTGAGCGGCCACATGTTCTGGATAGAGGGCGCTCAGCACCTCATGCGGTTGAACTCCCTGAAACAATGCCAATAGAATTACCCTCCTACAACTCCTTCTAGGTTCCACAGCAATGCTTGCCATATTTCAGCACGTTGCCTCTCCCTGGGATGACCACTCCTTTCCAGGGAATCATTGCAGAGCACAACACCACTGGTGTCACAGACATTTGTTGTCCCTAGCATATCACCCTTGCTCCCCTTGCATTCAGTGACAAGGTTCTGCAGGAGGCGTGGAACTGTGAAGGACCAGCACAATGCTGGTCAAGCAGTGTGTGAAGGCACAGGCATGTCGCATTGGATGCTTGTGCGGTTTGAGTATGACCCCATCAAGCTAAAGCTGCGTGCTCAACACCAGATGCAACGCCGGGGTTTCTGTTGGAGCTCTTGCCAACAGCAATGGAAGCAGCTGTATTCTCTTTTTCCCACTGGACAATTCCACCATGCAATCTCTGCTGCATGGTCATTGCCACTTGCTCTGATCGCTGGCGTTACATGCGACTGGGCAACTGGCAAAAGCAGCATGCGTCACTCACAAACACCCCACGATGCCTCACAGAACCATCACATCGCTATGGTGCGCCACCACACCATACACTTCCAGTCAGTGAGTTAAACTAAGAAAACACCCAGGTCCAAACGCCGTCCCCACCCATCAGAAACGGCTGTGGGTTGTTTCCGATGCACCCTGAGCCGGCTCGGGGATGCAACCAATAGAAACCGCTTGCAACGGGGCAGGATAGGCAAGGCGGGGCCCAGAGGGGCGGTGGTGGCTGCGGGGCCCTGCACGGGGAAAACAGCAGAACGGCGCCGCGAGCGAATGCAGTCTCCCTGTCCCACGACAGCCCTTGTCACGCAACACGTCGGAACCCCGTCGCAGTGCACGTCGCCCACGTCAGCCACCATCCATCACCCACCGCATTGTGCAGCGTGTTCAGAACGGGAGGCGGAAGAGAGCAGCGCATGAATTCCTCCATGACCTGCACCCAGACACGCAATTCAACACGGGCCACTTCGAGACCGAGTTGCAGAAAGCGTGCCGCGCACCTCGGGAGACACCTGGGAACCCCCCGCCACCCCTTCCTTCGCCCTTACCCGCCAATTCTCAATCAGGACCCGCCATGAGCCTCCGGCGGGCTCGGAAATCGTCACGCCACAGGCTGGAGAAAATCATTTCACCCTGGCCCCAACCGCTTTCGCCCATTCATCCCCTCCTCATGGCGCCAAGCGCGAGCGCTGGATTGACCAACGCCGATCAATTTCCAGCAGGCCCTGCGCAGAGTGCGCGAACCATCCCCACGCACACCCTCTGGGGCGCGGAAAATCGCCGACGGACGCGTGCGAGGGCCGCGCCATGCCGCTGGCCCCGCCGACGGCACTGGTGCTGATCCGCATTCAAGCCGGTCTCTTCACCCCCGCCACAGATCCCCTCCCCACCGCCTGGGCAGCGTCCGGCAAGGCGGGGGGCAAGCTGGCCCACCTCCAATCCGCGACGCCCCATTTTCGTCGCGGCAACGACCGCGACCCACCACATTCTGCAGCCCCGGCCCGTCAGAGCCGGCGTCCGTCATGCTCATCTCCGCACAGCCGGCATCCGCCCCTCCGTCGGACCTCGGGCGGCCGATCGCTTCCGGCGGCAGCCCCTCGCCGCTCTGCCTCCCTCTCTGCGGCGCACGAACAGGCCCCGGCGCGCGCCGCCCACTCCAGCGGTGGATCCGCCGCGAAGCGCGACGGCAGTGTGCCGCAGGCGCACCGCAGGGCGCAGGCCAGCCGGGGGCCGACGCCTCTTCACATGCAAACCAGGTTCCAGTGTAGGAGTCCACGTAGGAAAAGGGGGCGGGGAAGGGTGAATATTTCTTTTGCCGCCAGTGGACTATTGTCGCACCATGCTGTCGGCCTTTGGGCGGCTCAAGTGCGCAATGAGCCTTTGGGCTGCGGCGACCCCGTGGGTACGGAAGGCATTCACGACGGTCACGCGCGGGGAAGACACATCTGTCACTCACTTCCGAACCCATCATTACAAACGAAGTGAGTGGTATTTGTAGTGCGATTGTGCGACAGTTCATGAGTTGTTGTCTCCAAAATACCCACTCTGGCCACTTTCACGAGCTGGCACTACGGTTACAAGACTGTGGGCAGGCCCACGTTGGCCGACGTAGGGCTACGGCCGATGCTTTTACTTGTGTAGGAATGCAGTACACGTCGATGGTGGGCGTGGGGCGAATTACGTGGGCGACACTTGCCGACGTGTTGGTTTGAAAACGCTCCCACCAATTTCCGACGCGTTCGGGTGCCGATGTACGCCCACGCTGCCCACCCCCCGAACGTCTCACCATGCTATTCCACGTTGTACACGTGTAAAAGTGCCACTATTGGCCGACGTACGCCCATGCCCTGTCACTCCAACATTTGCCCACGAGAGGGCACGTTGCACACGCGTGGATGCCGTCTCCTGGCCAACGCCGCCATGGCCGGGTTCGTGTCCCTTTCTCATGCCAAGTTTCTATTCCCGCCGCCAAGACCAATTATGATCCATTGCCGACTAGCCCAGCAACTACCCGCGTACACTACCCACTCCCACTCTCCCTCACTCCCACACTTCCTCAGCTCCTATTCCCGCCGCCATCCCCAACTATGATCCAATCCCAAAGCCGTCCCCGTTCGTTCACTATAGCCAATTCCCCTTAACTGGCTCCCCTATCATACGCACAACACCACTCCCCACAGCACTATCAGCGTGAGCAAAAATCGATCATCAGCCATTGCCCCCATTCAGCTTGATCAGATCATACACAGATGCCGCCATTCGTTCCGCCTCTCAACGGAAAAATGCTCCCCGGCTCTGATGCGCCTTTATCTTTGAGCCTTCACCTTCTCGGCCACCTTATTGGTGGGCGACCGCTGCCCACTCCGTCATCCTTGGGAGCAGCTCTAGATCTAGCTTGACGCTTGATGCCACACTTTCCAACCACCGGCGCTCCCGTCCTTGGATCCGCGGTGCACAATTTGACGTGGTGTCTCGCAAAAACCTTCGTATGTCCTTTTCCCGGCACCTTCACTCCAACCGCTCCTTTTGTGCCTACCCACTTGACGGTCACCGTCTGCCACCGTGGCAGGTCTTGCCCATCGTGGCGCCAGCTTGTGGGCTCTCTTCTCTACCCAATAAAGCACAGGATCTCCCGGTTGCAGGTTGTTCGTGTTCCTCCGCTCCCAAGCACGTGCAACCTCCTGCCACTACAACACGTGTTGTTGGCGCAGCTGCTCCAACTTCGCCAATCTCGCAGCATTGTCCCTATCAGTGCTCTCGCCCTCCTTTGGTGGTGATGGCGCTATGTCACACTCAGCCAGCACATTGATTTCCATTGGCCCCCTAGGCAGAACTCCGTACAACAGTTCAGCGGGTGATGCATTTCGTCTCTGCGTGCGGCGTGTGTTGATGGAAAAAAGTGCTCCCACCAACAAATGATCCCCAACAATCTTCCTCGCACATTTTCCTTAAATGCACCAATACCTCCTAATTGCCCTGCTCGATCCTCCCATGCGATGGGGGGTAATAAGCTACCGACCAGCTTTGTCGAATCCCCCATTTCTCGCACAATGTTTGGAATGCGCCGTGAAAGTGTGCGCCATTATCCGCATGTACTTTGTGCGGGATTCCAAACT
>CAJHUC010003013.1:0-18591 GCA_905146915.1 Ostreobium quekettii | reverse complement strand
AGAAATCTTACAACAGTTTGACTTTGAATGGGAATACCGCCCAGGGCGAAAGAATGTGGTTGATCCACTCTCTCGCATTCCTCCATCGCCCGATGAGCAGGAGGCTAAGAGGAAAAGTCAACTAGTTGTATGTGGCTTAAGAGTAAAGCATAAGCGGGGCAACCAAAAAGAGGCAACTGAAACGGTAGAGGCCAAAGATCTAGCCTCCAGGATCCGTCAGGCCTATGGCGAGGATCCCCAGCTTGCGTCTGTTAGACAGCAGCAAAATATGCGCTGTACAGACGGGTTGTGGCTGCGAGGCACTCAGGTGTATATCATTGAGTCTCCCAGTCTGCGGACTGAGATCTGCCAGTTGGCTCATGACCATCCAAGTGCTGGACACTTTGGTCAAGCCAAGACCCTGGACTTGGTCCAGCGGCATTACTGGTGGCCAGGAATGCGACGAGAAGTACACCAGTATGTCGATACTTGCCTGGTTTGTCAACAGGTTAAGTACCCTCGTCATAAGACCCCAGGCTTATTACAGCCACTGGGCATTCCTGAGGAGCCATGGACAGAGTTGTCCATGGACTTCATTACACAACTGCCAAAAACTAAGGGAGGTCATGATGCTATCGTCGTGTTCGTTGATAGACTGACCAAAATGGTCCGCCTCGCAGCTACGACCACCGAGCTCTCCGTAGAAGGAGCAGCTGACCTGTTGGTGCAGAACGTGATAAGGCACCACGGCCTCCCCTCTCAGATAGTGTCCGACAGAGACGTTCGGTTCACTTCCAGGTTTTACAGGTACCTGGCCGAGAGGTGGAAGATCCAGCTCAACATGAGCACTGCGTACCATCCACAGACGGATGGCCAGACCGAAGTCATGAATCGGGTTCTGGAGGATTACTTACGCAGTTATACGCGTTCTGACCATGATGCGTGGGATGAACTGTTAGCCATGGCCGAATTTGCAATGAATAACTCGAAAAACAGTTCCACCCAAGAAACCCCGTTCTATCTGAATTACGGGAGGCACCCAAAGAGTCCCTTAGCTCTTGGTGTGCAAATTTGAAAGCCATTAAAGGGCTATGACAATCCGAATGCCCGCGGCTTGGCAGTGGCCATTGAAAGGGCGCAGCAGCCTTATTTGAGGCAGTCTGGTACGCCCCTCGTGGAGGGATTACCAGCAGTGACACGATTTGATCACCGTGTCCAATCAGCGCTGAAAGAGGCCAGGGCGTGCTTAGAGAAAGGACGAGATAGGCAGTCAAAGCATGCTGACCGCCATCGGAGAGAGGTGTCGTTTAGTAAAGGAGATGACGTCCTCCTTTCGACACAGCATATTACTCTCAAACACCCTGGAACTCGAAAACTATTACCGAGGTGGATTGGGCCCTTCACCATCCTCGACCGGATAGGTTCTGTCACATATTGACTAGAACTCCCGGAAAGCATGCATAGGATACATCCAGTATTTCATGTATCGAAGATTAAGCCTTATAAGGCCAGTGGCAGAGTACAGCCACCCCCAGTACCTATCGAGATCGAAGGTGAACTGGAGTATGAAGTTGAACGTATCCTTGATAAAAGGATTAAAAAGCGTGGGAGACGCAAAACTATGTTGAGTACCTTGTCAAATGGCTGGGATATGGACATGAGCATAACAGCTGGGAATCAGCAAAGTCAGTTGCAAATGCACAGGAATTGGTTCAAGCATTTGAAAATGGCAGAACACCTGTGATGCGAATGCAAACTGCATGAAGTACGGGATCTACATACTGAAACATGCTCATGTGTGCTTATGCTTTTGACAGGTTCTCTTGCGCTGGGCCCAGAAAAACACTGGGTATACTGCCCCCCGTGCAAGGTCGCAGTTTGGACACATGAACGCCATGTCCGTTGCGATCCTCAACGGGGGGAGGTTGGAGACCGCCGACCCCTACGTGCCATTTCCCCGTGCGCCTGAGCGTGCACGCGGACGTGGGCGACGGCGGGGTGCCGCACCGGGCCGATCTGTACCGGCGTGGGCTGCTGGTGGTACTCGGCATCGCGGTCGCCGATGAAAGGCCGGGAGGTCAAACATTTCCAGCCACTTGGCTGAGGAAGAGTTTTAATGAGGGTTGTGAAGGCCGGGACGGTCATGTAAAACAACCACTCTTTCTCTTCATCCAAAACCGTTTTGTGTGTTGTGTTTTGTTAACTGGGCATGTGGCAAATCGCACAGCCAGTTCCACCAACATACATACAATGTTTCTGCTCCCGTATTCACTTATACTAGGACGAGGACGCCCCTCTCCCTGAGGGGGACGAATGTTACGCGCACCAGCCTGATGTGGGAGACGTCCTACTAATGGCCCTTGGTGTGGGGGACGCCCTGCTCAAGGCACGTACTATTCCTCACCCACTGTAACCTTTATCCATATTAGGATACGGGAGTAGAAGGGGTGGTCCCGCCTAGGTGCCCTGTAAGGACTTAGGTGCCCGGCGAGGCGGGTCCGCGGCTCAAAGAGGGCAGGAACCCCACACCCACATCCTATTCGTAACATAGCCGCAGTTGTTGTGATTTTTTGTTTTTTTTTTGATTTTTTTGGATTTTGTTCGTTTTTTCTAAATTTTTCTCCCTTTTTCTTTAACGAAATTTAACGGACAACTGATAAAAATTAACGAACCGGATTTAATGGACCAGATGGCACCTTTGAGTGGCCACCTCTACTCCACTCTAGCCAGTCTAGGATGCATCGGGGGCTTGGGGGACAACTTGGTCAGAGAAGTTGTCACCCGGTTGTGATGGTCAGTGTCGGTCAGAGCAAGCGCCAATGTCAAAGGGGGAAGTGGAGGTGCAGGATGGAGAGACGTTGGTACCGACAAAAACACCGCACTGCACCCGTTCAAGTCTCACAGGCTTGTGTAGTTGGGGAGGTTACACCTTCAAAGTCTATTTCATCCATGGAGAGGAACCCCAGTGAGTTGATTCAGAGGATTGAGACCGCACCAGCATCTGCTGCGAGCACCACAGACTCGAAGGCTGGTGTACAGGACCACTTGCTTCTCGTGGTTAAAGCAGTGGTTAATGGCACATGTGTAGCCGCATTGGTGGATAGCGGAGCGAGTCGTTCTCTTGTTAACGACCAGCTACGACTTCCGCTCACCACTCAAATTTATTGGAGCATATTCGTCATTGGAGTTGGCGAATGGCGAGACCGTCGTCTCTACAGGCATTGCTCCAGATGTGCTGCTATGCATCGGGACCATGCAGAGCCGCATTTCTCTGACGGCAGTCCCCATGATGGAGGGGTTGGATGTCATCTTGGGTCGTGATTGGCTGGACCAGATGAACCCCTTGGTGGACTGGCATAGTAATTCCATGGTGCTACGCAGTGGTGATCGGTTGGAAGTGGTACCTGGGATGAAGAAAGAGACAGTGCGCAACTGCCAGATCATTGATAGAGGTCTACCCGGTCTTCAGCACAGTTTTTCCTATCTCAGAGAGCAGTCAGCTGTGCAACCTTCAGCTAACTGGGAGCGTCAGTACGCCAGGCTCAGTTCTCCACAGTTCTGGTCGTATGAGCCTTCGGCAGGTGCATGGGGTCATCAGGACACACCGCTGTCAGTGTCCTATCATTCAGTGCTGAAGATGGCTGATGTCCCCCAAGGAGGAGTAGCGACTGCTCAAAATCCAGAGGACGAACATCCCAACCTTCAAAAACTTTTGGGCGCAGGCAGACAAGAGCAAGAAAGATATCTAGCAAATATGTGAGACAGCCTGTCAGGACCAAGGTGGACTTCATGACGATGCGGCAAGCAGCCAGAAGGGCCAACAAAACAGATGAGCCCATGTTCTTGTGTGTTTTGCGGGTCAAATCACTGCTGGATCAGGGGAAAAAGAGGAAACAGGCCAAGGCAGGAGCAGCCAAGGGCAGAACTAAAGGCAGGAAGCACCGGACTTCGAAGGAGTCTGGCCCCATCATGAAAGAGATACCAGTGGAAGAAGTGATACGGACCAAAGTAGCAGAGGCAGATCCAGCCGTCAGGGAAAAGCTGCAGCAGACTTTAGAGGAGTACAAGGATATTTTCCCTGATCAGCTGCCACATGAGCCACCGCCCAAAAGAGTTGTCGATCACAAGATAGAGACAGTTTCAGGTTCAGCACCACCGCATAAGAGTCCATACCGGCTGAGCAATGCTAAAATGGATGAGATGAGGAGACAAATCGACACACTCTTGGAGCAGGGCTGGATCAGACCGAGTTCAAGTCCGTACGGAGCGCCCATCCTTTTTATTCCAAAAAAGGATGGAAAATGGAGAATTGTATTGACTACCGCGCTCTGAACAAAATCGCAGTGAAGAACAGGTATTCTCTTCCAAAGGTGGATGAATTGATGGATCGACTTCATGGGGCAAAGTACTTCACCAAGATCGACCTCGCCTCAGGATATCACCAGATCAGAGTGCGAGAGTCTGATATCCATAAGACTACCTTCATGAGTTGATAAGGATCATTCAAATACCTTGTGATGCCCTTCGGACTATGCAACGCTCTAGTTACCTTTCAGCGTGTTGTGAACACAATTCTTTGCGATGGTCTGGACCAGTTTGTTTTGGTGTTTCTTGACGATATTTTGATCTACAGCCGGACTTTGGAGGAGCAACTAGAACACATCCGAGCAGTTTTGAATCATCTTCGGTTAGAGAAGTTATATGGACGTCTTCCAAAATGTGACTTCTTCAGAACTGAAGTTGAGTATCTTGGATTCGATATGGGGGCTGAGGGAATAAAGCCATCATTATCCAAGGTGCAAGCGATTTTGAATTGGCCAACACCAGAGAACGTCATAGATGCACGATCATTCCTCGGGCTGACGAGTTTCTATAGAAAATTTATAAGACGATTCAGTGAAATCGCAGCCCCGATGATATACCTCACAAAGAAACATGTGAAGTTGGAGTGGACGGACAAGGAGGAACAGGCTTTTAACAGGTTGAAGACTGCTATGGCCACAGCACCCGTTCTTCAATTACCAGACTTTGACTTTGAGAGTTTACAGTGACAACTGATGCATCAGAGGTGTCAGTTGGAGCTATTCTACAACAGGGTTTCGGCAATGGACTGCAGCCCATATGCTACGAGAGCCAAAAACTGAATCCCGCAGAGACTCGGTACAGTGCATATGAACGGGAGCTATTGGGCATTGTATGGGCAATCGGGAAATGGAGGCACTACCTGGCCTATAACCACTTCATAGTTCAGACGGACCATGACACATTGAAGAACCTTCCAAATCAGCCATCAGTAGACAGAAGGGTTTGGAAATGGGTTCAGATTCTGCAAGGGTATGATTGCGAAATTGTCCACATACCTGGCAAAACGAACCCTACAGATTTTCTGTCCCGCAAGAGTATTAGAGACATCAGGAGCATGGTGGATGTGCGGGCACAGGAGGAGTCATTGGTCCAGAGGCTGAGGCTAAGTGAGGGTGATCGATCAGATGACGCCATACAGAGAAAGTTGGATAATATTTTCAGACGATCCAACTTGGAGGGGAATACTACAGGGGATGATTCTTCAATTGCTCATTCTTCATATTCTTTATTCGTCACTCGTACAAGGGTAACTCTGGATTCAGCTTTGAGAGAGGACATCAAAAAGGGGTATCAGACAGACACCAGGTGGGACGACATCATTACTCAGCTACAGTCATCTCAAGAGCATACCATCAGAGTTGGTACTAGTGTATACCGGAAGAACCATAGATTATTGGAGATTCAATCACCCAACGAGGACAAGGACATCCAACGTTGGTGATTGGTGATACCAGATGTTCCAGAGATTAAAAAGAAGATTATGGAAGAACTTCATGTGGTACCTTACTCTGGACACCTGGGATATCACAAGACGCTCAAGAAAGTGCAAAAGAATTTCTACTGGCCAGACCATACAGTGAATATCAGAGACTTTGTTTTGGGATGCCAGGTCTGCCAGATGGAAAAGAGCGTCCACAGATTACCAGCTGGGTTTTTACAGCCCTTGGAGCTTCCTGAGGAAAAATGGGCTGACGTCAGTATGGACTTCATCATGAGGTTGCCAACCAGTGAGCAGGGCAACGATGGAATTCTTACAGTGGTGGATCGTGCTATCAAGATGGTGCACTTGATCCCAGTTAAGCAGATCATCACGGCTGCTGATACAGCGAGAATTTACTGGGATCATATTGGAAAACTTCACGGGATACCATGTTCCATCATTAGAGGTGGCCACCCGGATCCGTTAATAGCGGACAGAGGTTAATCTCCGTTAATTTTCCATTAATTAACGGAAAATAACGAAAAATAACAAAAATTATCCAAAAATTAACGGATTTTTGGAGTTTTGGGGGATTTTTGGGTTTTAGTCATACTTATAGTTTATGGAATTCGCTATTAGAGAGTATGTTTGTATTTTATTTCAACCTATGCATACTAGATTTTCTACTAGCCGCAATTGTTGTGATTTTTTGGGTTTTTTTCGATTTTTTTGGATTTTTTTCGTTTTTTCTGAATTTTTCTCCCTTTTTCTTTAACGAAATTTAACGGACAGCTGATAAAAGTTACCGAACCGGACTTAACGGACCGGATGGCATCTTTGAGTGGCCACCTCTATCCATCATATCAGACAGAGACCCTAGATTCATGTCCAAGTTCTGGCGTGAGTTTTTGTTACGCGCACCGGCCTGATGTGGGGGACGCCCTACTAATGGTCCTTGGTGTGGGGGACGCCCTGCCCAAGATCGTATTGTATTCCTTGTCCCACAGTAACCATTATACTTATATGGATATGGGAGTAGGAGGGGTGGTCCCGCCTAGGTGCCTTGTAAGGACCTAGGTGCCCGGCGAGGTGGGTCCGTGGCTCAAAGAGGGCAGGAACCCCACACCCACAAACTTTTCGTATCATTTGGTTTTGGAGCCACCTGAGGGTGGCGACCACGCTTCCGCCTGGGCGGACGCGCAAGCTCGGAGCGACGGGTTCCCTCCCCGGTCTCCTCAATGGAGGCCAAGGAATCGGACACGTCTGCCCGTAAGGGTACCCCCGATGCGTCGGGAGAGATGGGAACACCCCGGGAGGGGACACCGACCTCGGTTGGTGATATTAAAGCCCGGGATGGGCAAGGAGGAGAACAAGTCCGGGAGGACAAGGCTGGACCCTCCACAGCCCCTTCGGCACCCGTAAGGGAAGATGAACCAATGAGCGAAGCGGGTGCCCCACCGACGGCGGAGAAGAAACAAGAGCAAGATCAGGGGACCATGGCGGCGTTGCTGCAGACCCCTGGTATCATGGAACTCTTGGAGCAAGTGGCAGATGCTGCGGCCCAGAAGGCGAGGGCGAAGCGGGATGAAGAGACCGCTGAGAGAATCGCTTCACTGGAGATCGCCGTCAACAAGGCCAAGAAAGAAGCTCGAGAAAAAGAAGTGGCCATGAAGAAGGCGAAGCAGCAGAGCCGCGAGGCAGAAGAAGCCAAAACCTCCGCCGAAGACCACATCAAGGCGTTGAGTAACCGTCTCCTGAAGCAGAAGCAGTGGGCACAGGAGGCAGAGGAGAAAAGCGCCCAACAAATGGCGCCAGCCGTGAGGGCCCCAAGTCCGTCAGAGCTGCCCATGCCAACCATTCCAGAGGAAGACTGGAAGGTTGCTGGCAAGCAGCGACCCAAGCGGAAAAGCCCATCGCCAGGTGAGCGACCGATGGGAAGTCGGACATCTCCATACAAAGGCCGGGAGGCCAAAGCCTCAGGGCGCATTGAGAAAGTAAAAGGCCGGAAGGTCAAGATCCCGGAGCTGCGGCTCAAATCCCAGGTGCATGTTAGAACACCTAGTGGATCGGATGGGACGGGAGATGAGTCGCTCACAGAAAGCGCTCAAGTAGTATGCGGAAAAAGTCTGCCAAGGCCGGAAGGTCATAACTGTAGTCCCCAGAGGCCTGCGTTGCCGGAATGGGGATCTGGTGAAAGCTCAAGAGTGTTGGAATTTGTTCCAGACACTAGAGATCCTTATAGCCGGCAACCACCGTGCCGTGCAATGTGGACAAAGTTCCACAGTGATCTCATTGATGAGCTTGACGAAGGGTGGCGGATGGCTGCCGAACAGTTTGGAGAAAGGTTAACCACCGCCAGATTAGTGAGAATTCAAAGGTGGTATGGTCCTAGTATGGCAGATCAGATTGCCAAAGAGGACCCAAACTGGCCAGAAAAAATGGCCTTTGCACTCAGACATATCCCAGAACCATGGGATTTGAGCAAGGGGAGTCCAGAGAGACCAGACCCCAATGACCCCCATGAACGGTGGGAGGAGATCTCTGAATTGTCGTTTTCATCTTGTGCATCTCCATTACCGGGGGATATGTCCACCCGAGCACAAGTGCATAGGATGGAGAAAGAGAGACGACGAATTCGTAATAGAGATCGATTTGCTCGTGCCAAGAAGTTGGACGAGCGAAAGGCCAGAAAGGCCGATCAGCGAAGAGAGCTGAAAGCGCTGAGGCGTGAGCGGGATCGTCAATTGAATCCCGAAAAGTATGAGCGTAAACGAGCTCACAAACGCCATCGCAAGGCTGAGATCAAGCGGTTTTTCTCCGCAGGAGGCAGCCAAAAGGCGCAGCGCCTAGAGGTTAAGCTGCCGGCTGATGAGCTAGACCCGGCCGAGCAGGCCAAGGCCTTCGCCCACATTGCCATGAAGGAGGGGACCTCCAAACGCTGGGCAGATCAGCAGGACAGTAGTGGCAGCGATAGTGGTGTACACCACCCGGCCCGCTTTGTCCCCGCCCAACCGGAACCGGCATCGCCCTCGGTTGTGGTGACCAGCGGTATCCAGGCAGAGAATACGCTAGGGAAGGAATCCCAGCCTGGAAAGGCAAAGGCGAAGGATGCGCCCGTAGAGGAGAAAGACCCGCCTATGAAGGCGAGAGATCAGCCTGAAAAGGCCAAGGAGGGATCCCAAGGCCCGCGAAGGCCAACCACAGGTGACATTCCTGTTGAATTGCCTTTGCTGAAACCTGTTGAGAACACCAAATTGCGTAACCGTGCAGAAATCGTTGATTCTGCTGGTAACGACGATGTTGTGTATCTCGGTTCAGCAGGCGAACCTGCCGGTTCTATCCCCCTGGAGAGAAGGGAGACATATGAGGTCCTGCAGAGACAGGAAGCCGCTTTGCAGCAAGCAAAAGCGGAGGCAGAGAAAGCTGCGCAACTTCGCTCCTTGATGGGGGATGAAGACTATGCAGCATATCTGCAACTTCAAGAATTGAAGCAGGCCTCAAAAGGACGGCAGGAGCTTCAGTACAAACCGGCGCAGCCGGGACCTAGCTACCAGGAACGCCGTGCCCAGCAGATGGCGGCAGAACAACGTGGTCGGGCAAAGGTGCCGCACGAAGCTACCATATCAACCCCAGTAATTCATGCTCCTGTCATTCAGGACACGAGGGGTTTCTGGGATACGCTGGGCGCATTCCATGACCCTCATGGAGGGGTGTACTATAAGGGGTATTATCATCCCCACGGGGGCCATGCCCCCTATCGTGCACAAGTCCCATGGGACGCCCTCCAACGTATACCAGTGAAACTGCGTGGCCTCTTTGATGCTCAGCAGTCGGCACTGGGGATATACATGCCGGAGGGTCATGAAGCAGCCACGGAGTGGCAGGCCATCCAAAGAACTGGCCGCAAAGTCCCCGAAGAGGGACCAGTTCAAATGCCCCCGGGACCATCGATGCAAGCAGGTCCCTCCACACCGGTTCGTCCAATGGCTCAGCCTGAATTGGCGCCAAGACAACCGGTGAGGCCTTACACAATGGGGCAGACTGGACAGTGGGCAACACAGCCTCCAGTGCAAACGACGCAGCAGAAGATTCAGAGGCTGCAGGAGATGTCTCCATTTGCGCAGGAGCCTGCTAAGCAGAGGTGGGCCCGGCCAAATGGCATAGGAACGGGAACGGGAACGGTGTCCGTCCCCGTCCCAGGAACGGACCCGTCCCCGTCCCCGTCCCAGTCCGTCCCAGTCCGTTCCAGTCCGTTCCTGGGCCGTTCCTTAGGAACGGATTTGGGCCGGATTTGGGCCGGGCCGGAACGGAGTTGGAACGGGTCCGTTCCTGCCCAGGGACGGGTCCGTCCCGGCTCAGGAACGGGCCCATTCCTGTTATGGAACGGCCCCGTCCTTGTCCGTTCAGGTCCATTCCTGTCCGTTCCCCAGGAACGGACCATGCGAATTGGAGGTTGGGGGGGCACTGGTGGACCAGTGCAAGTTGCGGAGGCATTCATAGGGCCGGATTCAGGGCCAAGAGGCACATTTTCACAGGGACACCTAACTTGCAGCAAAGGCAACATGCACATTACCCAATGTACAAGCTGGACATATAGCCAAAATTAAAACAAGTCACACACTGAGCCATGGGCCAATTCGAGACAAGCTAATAGAACCCGGAAAATTACAACTTGCAATTTACAAGTCGGTGTTGCCGGACAAAAACATCAGCTGCTCAATGCGTTCGTCCCCCAGAGATGCCCGCCGAGATCGCACAGTATGGCCGGATACCGAGAAACCCCGTTCTGACGCACCACTTCCGGCTGGTACACACAATGAGTGCCGGGCCACCCACGCCACTATGGGCCATCGAGCACTATAATAGTGCCCATAATTCCGTGCCCAATAATCTAGTGCATCCTCCTCTCGTGGGGTACCCGGCTCACACAAACTCCAACGTTCCGTTAAGAACTCCTGAACGTGTCGTGCGATCAACCGCTGTGTGGCATCCGTCAGTTCAACGCCCGCTGTACCGCCCGCTGTACCGCCCGCTGCACCGCCTGCAGGTTGGCTAGGCCCCGCGGCACCGCTTGCCCTTGGGCCCCGATGCCATGTTGCATCATAATCCTCCTCAGAGCTAGTGTCAAACATCTTATGCCCCATGCGCTTCTCCCTCGGCTTGCGCACGGGCCGCTGTCCAGGATGGGGTGGCAGGCTTGCTTGCCCCGATGCCTCTGACCACCCAATGTCCTTTGCGAATTTAAGACACAACTCCAGCAGCTCAGCCGACATGTCCTCCATCACGGCATCCACCGACACGAACTTCTCCCTGATGGGTTTTAGTACGGTTATGTAGAACCCCAGGGTAGCCTTCCAGGCGTATACTGCACACACACCATGCAATTCATCAGCACTGCTTCTAACCTTATTATATGTATTTGAATATGTGAACGACACCACAGTGAGAAACAGTACACAACACCAACAACAATATCGCTGAGTGATTAGCAACGATCGCTCACCGGTGGGGTCCATCAAAGCCAAAAAGGCCATTTGCCAGACCCACGTGGAGTCGCTGAGGGCCTCTTCCAGCTTCCACAGCATGTCATTGCAGAATGGCACCAACCCACTATATGGCCCCTTACTATCCTGGTCACCGATTTTGTAAAGGAAACGCCGGAGGTGCATCAACTTGGTGAGAGCCTTGGAGCCCGTGGGGTATGCCTCCGCTTCCAGCCTCTTACAACACCTCTTGATAGATGCCAACATTGGGAGGAGGGCCTCCAGGTAGCCCCATTGTGTAATCTCGATGGGATTATCGTATTCGGGGTGCAGCCCAAACCATCTGTCGATGGCCTTCCTCAGGCGCACGGCCCTTTGCAGCATAAAAAATGTACTATTCCATCGAGTGTCCACAGACCTCACCAGCTGGAGTACCCTCCGCAGGTTGGGCCTCCTGCCACCTTCACCCGACTCATCGGAGGGCACCTCTGATGCAGACACCCCCTCCTTATCACTAGAAACTACATTATTACCCTCCCTTATTATTTCCACTTGCAGCCTTCGCAGCTCAGCTGTGGCTTTTGCGCTGGCACGCATGTGGTTCACCAGTGTGGAGACCCTGCCATCGTAAGGACACATGCACACTGGTGATGAAACAATTCCGAAGCAGCAGCTGCAGCAGTTGCAGCACACACAAATAACCACCAACATATATGCACGCATAGCAACACACACACACAAAGACACACCAGCATCATAGCTTACCGGTCTATTGCACTGCAAAGCTTTTGGCAGCCTTCGGTATGGGTGGCGCGGACGCGTATGTTGGTCAGGCCATGGGTCACGACGTTGTGGAGCATGTGGCAGGCACAGCGTGACCAATCTGCCATGCCGCCTCTAGGTTGCTCCCCAACCTCATGTGCTGCCAGCTCCCCCTTAATAGCCCGCCTGACGTTGCTCCCAGCGTCCGTGAGAAAGGACGGCCACCAGCCGGTCATCCGATACTTCTCCAGCTCCTTGCGGGCCAGGTCCACCACCACTGCATACACAAACACATTGTGACAAGCAACAAACCACTCGACCAGCTGGTACTTGGGCAGTCACTGCTGCCCATTCACCCCATCATCCCATACTTCTCCAGCTCCTTGCGAGCTAGGTCCACCACCACTGCATACAAAAACTGCTTGCGACAAGCAACAAAGGCGAATATCACAAATAACAAACAACACGACCAGCTGCCAGTTGGGTAGTCACTGCTACCCATTCGCTGCACAGCCTCTCACCTTCAGCCGTGATGCTCTCCGCCTCCACAGGCACTGACCCCATGCACCTGCTCCGTAGCCGCCACTGGCGGTTGGCATGGCCGTCATGCTAGTGCGTCTCCTCCACCCAGTGCATGGTCATTAAAAAATACTCTCGCCGCGTGCGAGAGCGCCAAAGGTCGCAGGTGAAGGCTGGCCGCACCTTATTCCACTCCTCCATCCCCCGGAGCTTCTGCACCACCTGGCGGTGCATGGATGCCACCTGCCATAACAACAAAGACACTATTTTCAGGCTAACAACCAACACAGTTGTGTGTTGCGGACTGTATCACATGGACACCATGGGACAACAGAACATATTGCACACAATGCATGCAACGACATGGTAACAGCGGACCTCGTTGGTGACGGCCTTCCGGCTGAAGGAGGGGCAGTGGCCGTTGAGTGCCTTGCACATGCGGCGGAAGTTTGGAGACTCAACAACGGATAGTTGAATGCTATCCGCTGCGATCCAGCGGGTGATCGCTGACCGCATTTGCTGCCACGGGGCGGTTCCTGTGGCAAAGGCGTCCTGCTGCATGTAATGTGCCACTCCCACCTCACGGCCCTCCTCAGCCGTCCGCGCAAGAAACTCAGCCATGGGAAAAGCGACACCATCCGCCCGTGCTTTGTCTGCCAGCTCCACGGCAACGGACAGCGTCCGTCGCGTGACCTTGTGGTGCCCCATATGCTTTTCCGCAGTCGAGAAGGATAACGACTTGAAGGAAATCCCTTTGCTGCATATGCGGCAAATGATCTTGCTGTGGTCGTCTTCCTTCCCCGTAACACTGTCGTATCTTGCAAGGATGCCAGGCCGCCCCTCCTCTTCCACATACAATGGCTTCACCCACCGGCTGCCGCTCTGCCCAGGCCCCAATGGTGGGGCCACACACCTATTGCTGCCAGAGGCGACCCCACCCCACCCCCTCCCTCCGTTCGGGCCCGCTTTGCCCTTGAGGGTGCATTCCCACCCTCGCCGCCGGCCGTGCGCTTCATGTCGCTTCCAGAGGCGGCCGCCCCCGATGCCGTCAATGGGGCCCCAGGTGTCGCCGCCGGTACAGATGCAGACCCCACCCTGCCACTCACAGACGCCCCCTCGGGATCCCCGGCCGGCAACAGCCCTTCAGATGCCCCAACAGCTGGCAGCTGTTGTAGGTTCAGAGCCCCCTCCGCGCTGGGTTCCAAATCCGAGTCCCCCAGGCCCCCCGCTACCAAATGCGAAAAGTCAAACAGGTCCGGGAGTGGGGCGCTGCCGCCAACAGATGCCCCCTGGCCTTCCCCCCCTGCCGCTGCCACCGCCGTCCCCGCATGCCCGGATCCCTCACCTTGGGGGGTGGGGGACCGCCTTTCCGGGCGCCCCTCTGTCTGGCCCCGGGCATCCCCTGCCGCAGGCTGTGGGGGGCCGCCTTGGTGATGTCGGGCCGGGGGCCGTGACTCCCCCGCCTTCACCTGCCGCCGCTGCTGCGTCTGCTTGGTCTTGCCACCCATCGCAACAGGTGCAAACTGTGTCGCAGGGGGGCAGGGGCACCACGTTTGTGGACCGTGGGGCGCGCGGCCCCATGCGTCAAATCTGATCGCTGCATTCTTATTGGTCCACGCATGAATTTGATGTTGTTATGTATTGTGGAGCAGCTTCTAGAACGGGTTCCAGGACGGCCTGGGACGGCCTTCAGAACGGCCTGGAACGGCCTTCGGAACGGCCTGGAACGGCCTTCGGAACGGCCTAGAACGGACTCTAGACCGGCCTTGGGCAGTACAGGAATGGACTCCTAGGTGGGCCATACCGTCTCAGATCCGTCCCAGTCCGTTCCCAGCCAGGGACGGAGCCGTCCCTGGCCGTTCTTGGGCCTGCCGGCCCAAGGACGGGGACGGACTCCGGTCCGTCCCCGTTCCCGTCCCCGTCCCCGTTCCTAGTCCGTCCCCGTTCCTGGACGGCCCACCTCTGTCTGTAGGCTCGACTGCCCCTTGTGCTGTGCCTTGTGCGGTTCCGCGATCGCGGAACCGCACTTGCCTCGAATTTCACTCTTCTGCAGGCTACACTGCCCCATATGCTGTCCCTTGTGCGGTTCCGCGATCGCGGAACCACACTTGCCTCAAATTTAACCCTTCTGCAAGCTAGACTGTTCCCTCTCGTGTGCCTTGTGCGGTTCCGCGATCGCGGAACCGCATCTACCTCCCACATGGCACTTTGGAAGCTCGTGTTGGTACTGTTCACACGCTGTACTCGCTCACTACGCTGTGTGTGTGTGTTTCCAGATGCCTCCTTTCACCTTGAAGCTGGATTTCGATCAGGCTATCCCCACCAACAGCGTTTGGGTGTGTACAGCCTGTGGCAGAATCTGCAAAGCGCTGACACTGGCGGCCTTAGTGGGGGGGTATAGGGGTTGCAGGGTGGGCCACTTCATGGTGGCAGTTCGTGATGGAAGGGGTGGTGTCGTGTTGCACTCGGGCACACCAACACTCTCCTGGCCCGCCCTGGAGGCCCCCCCCCCCTCCGGCCCCTCCGGCCCCTCCGGCCCCTCCGGCCCCTCCGGCCCCTCCGGCCCCTCCGGCCCATATGGTTCTTCTGCACCCTCTGCCCCTGCTGCCCACTCCGCCCCCCACCACTCTTTTGCCCCATCTGCCCCCCACCACTCTTTCGACCCTTCCGCCCCCCACCATTCTTTGGACCCCTCCACCCCTTCCCACTCTATTTCCTCCCCCGGGCCCGGGCAGTGGGGGCCTTGGGCGGATTTACGGGCCGCTTCTGCCCCACCCTACATGGCATGCGGTTACATCCCATTTGCGACCCACGCACTCAATTTGTCGAACCATAAAGACGCGGTGTTAATTGGCGGATAGGAATCACCTTCCGTTGGGCTTAGTTGCCAAGGGGTTGTGGGGTAGTGGGGTAGTGGGGTAGTGGACAGGGACAATAGGACGTCGGCGGGCATACGGGTCCTTGGGATGTTTTTTGTTTGAACGTTTTTGTAACTTTTTGTTGTTTGAACATTTTTGTAACTTTTTGTTACTTCTGGCCTTGTGTGCGGTGGTTTCTGAACTTGCATTGTACCTTCATAATGTCCTTGAGCACTGTAAGGAAAAAAGGGAGTCCTGGCCCTGCGGCAGGTCGGAACGGCAGTCATTTAGAAGATGGGTGCAGTGGGAAGGTAGTCAAGGTAGTAGTGAGGGCTTTGGGACAGGAATTAGGACAGGCTTGGGGTGACTTCGCGCTAGTATGGCTTTGCGGACAGGAATAGGGAGGGCTAAGGGAGACTACGGGGTAGAGCATGCGGGTGGAAGTGGGACAGGCTGGCAAGGGGTAGTTGGGATGCTGGGTTTCAATGGGAAGTGCAAGGGAAAGCAGTACGGACAGAAAAGGAGCCAACAAGGGTGCAAGTAAAAACGAACGAGGAACTTGTACTATAAATGGATGCTCTTATGTGTAAGAATGCCCCTCTGCGCCCGACGCCCTGCGGCGGACGGCACTGGCTTAAAGTGTTCTGAGTGTGCGTGAGCTCTGCAACGAACGAGCAAAGCGTTGGTCCATCGCGCGTGATCCCCGCTACCTTGCATAAACAAGGACTTACAGCACGAACAAAATGGTGGCCATCTCCCACGTGCAGGCCGTCCAATTGCGTATGCTATCTCCATATTGCGGTTCCTCCATCGCGGAACCGCACTGTCCCCAAAATGCCTCCAAACCTCTTATATGTCCCTTGTATCCCAAGCCAACCTAATATGTACTATATTGCAGAATTGTCAAAGCACAACTCATACGATATTGGTAGGATGTCAAAGTCAGCAAATACACGTTTGAACCCCATTTTTCACCACATGTTATGGGACATTTTGAACGGAAGGAAGTTCACCCTACTGACCCTCTTGGGGAGCTGTCGTACTCCGCAATACGAAGTAGGGCGGACGTAGGGGTTGTCAGCTTCAGTCGCTAGGAAATGCTCTCCACCCGCTGAGAGGCAATCAACCCCCTCAGCTACTCCAGTAGAGTCCTCTAGGAAGCTGCTCTCCACCTGCTGAGGGGCAAACAATCCCCCCCAGCTACTCCAGTCGAGTCGCTGGCAGCTGCTCTCCACCCGTTGAGAGGTTTCGTGGACCCCTCAACTACTCCAATGTCGAAGTAGAGAACCGCTGTCCACCAGCCGAAAGGGTCTATGGACCTCTCAGCTGCTCCTGACGCAAGCAAAAACTTCCAGGTAGGCTCCCTGGAGTGGGGAACCACCTTCCTCCCGGATCCATCACGGTGCAGAGTCACAGGACGAGGCACTGTTCACTTGCAGGGCCTGGCGGGTCGCTACTCAGCGCCCCCCCCCCCTCGGAGGTCGCTACTCGGGACCCCCCCGCCGGCAGTACCCGGCGCGGGCGGATTCCCACAGCTTCCCCCCGTCACGTCACTCGGAGGGGTCCAGTCACGCCTGCGTCGACCCCCGCGACCCGGGGTGCCTCCCCCTCTCATTCACTCCGCTTACTGCGCCCCTCCACGGGCCTGGCACCCGCTGGCCTGCGTCCCCCGCCGCCGATTCACCGCGCGGGTCCGCGGATCACAACCCCCGCCGCCGGGCCCGGATGCCCCGCGCAAGCGGCGGCCTCCAATGCCCCGATCCGGCGGTCAATTCCCGCGGAATGCGCCCCCCGCCGTCGGGCTCGGCGCGCGGAATCCCAAGCCAACGCCTCCCCGCCGTCAGGCTAGGCGCGAGAAGCAGCAGATTGCGCCCCCCTCCTTAGGGCCAGGCGCTCGGTCCGGTTCGATTCCCCTGGCCGATTCAGGCGGCGCCGCGAGGCGCCCACCTGGCCGGCCGTCCTCCTTGGATCTCTCGCGAATGGGGGGCCCTCCCGCCGTCGGGCCGGGTCCCCTCGGCTCTCATGCGCCGCGTGGCGTGCTTCCCCTCTCCGCGTCCGCCGGCTCCGAAACCACTGGCGTGGTTGTCGGCTCGATCCGCGGGCGATGTGCCCGCCGCGGCGCCCAATCCGGCCGGAATGGCCTCCTCCGCCGAATGACGGCGGGCGGTCCGGGGCGCTCGTTCCTTCGGGGTGCACAGTGTGGGCCCAGTCCTGCGATTCGCCGGGCGCGGGGCGGCAGTGCGCGCAATGGGTGCGCGACGCCGGTGCGGCCTGCGGGTGCAGCCGCGCGGAGGCAAGTGGTCAGCAAGAGTTACAACTGGTCGGGCATCGGGGCCACCCTTTGGCGTGCCCCGCATCACGTGACAATGCAGCCAACGTCACCATATCGATAGTATCTCATCCCCCAGTACGGTTGTGGAGGCGTCCTTAAGTACTGTAACTTCTAGTAACTATATCTCCACTACCGCTAACCCAAATGGAGTGATTCAAGAACCTATGGGTTCCTAGTAAGCTCTACTAAGAGATGAGATTGTTCTTTACTGTTTATTGTACCTCCCAGATACCCATAATCAAAGAAACACACTACCCCCTATGCTTTACACCACATTTGTAATGCAGAATTGCATCACGATGAGTGTCAATCGATGGAATAGAGACCGGCCAAAGTTGGCAATTCTATCCTTGTAACCAGGCTTGTTGTTTACGCCGTAGACACAGATCGCATTTGCATTTTTGAGCTTAAAGCTCATAAAAATAAGTAAATCAAAGTAACTACCCCCCTGCGTACATAAAGACATTGCATGCAGATTTATGAAGTACGGGGGGTGGCATCCAGACGCGCTGGAATGGGTAAAAAACGAATTTTTGCTCCATGTCGAAGTTGCCCTTGCCGAGGGCGAGGTGGACTCCGTGTTGCGTATGTTCAAGGGGACGGACGACTGATCGTTGTGTACGACTTTCATCGTGTAGCCGGGGTGCCAAGGAGAGCATTGTAAACGTAAATACAGCCGAAAAATAGCCCCTGTTGCAATTTGCGTTTGTACGCGTACAAGCGTAAACGCAAATAACAAGGCTGCTTGCAGCCCCGTGGAATCCACTGTAAGAGCCTCCAGCGCAGAGTAGAGACTTCCTCGATATCAGACTTCAGTCTTTGGATGGGCCAGCGGAGGCTTGTTATTTATGTTTACATTTAGGGTTTTACGTT
>CAJHUC010003012.1:0-45901 GCA_905146915.1 Ostreobium quekettii | reverse complement strand
GGATCGTGGGCGCCAAGCCCCGCCTTCACTTGAGCCATCGCCGCCAATCGCGCCGTAGGATCGGTGGTGAAGTGACGATCCCCGAGGCAGCCTTCAAGGAAACTCTCTCCCCACTCTGCCAACTCGTTTTCAAAGGAAAAGGAAAGGCCGCACGTTGTCCACTTGCACCGTCGCGGGTCCCCCAAAATTGGCCATCGGCAAATCTCGAATCGGTGCCCCTTCGTCTCGATTTCCGTTGGGAATCTCCTCGATCTTCTTTGGCACACACGGCACAAAGGCCGGGCGCGGCGGCCTCGACCTCCTTAGCAACGCGCGCGCCTCTCGTTTGGAAGAATCGGCGCCGATCCCGGCCGCCTCCGGCGCGATTCGGGCCTCCCCGCGGCCAGCGCGAGCGGCGCGCGTGCAGCCGTCGCATACTCTGCCGAACCGGTACTCTCCTGGTACCCCAGGCGCCGGTCGGGCCCTACACTCAGAGCGGACACCCGCCGGGGGCGGGCGCCGCGGGTTACTCGGAGAGTTGGCCGCCGCCACCCCCCCCCCGAGGGGGGGGCGGCGGCGGCGAGCGGGAAAAGATGTGTGTGTGTGTGTGTGTGTGTGTGTGTGTGTGTGTGTGTGTGTGTGTGTGTGTGTCAATCAATCAATCAAGCTTCCTTAAATTTGACGCTCCAACAACTAAGGTCACGGCGCCTCTCTATAGTGTTCAGGAAACATGACGGGCAAATCAGAAAATGTTTGTCTCAATTGGAAACCCCCATACCCAAAAGAAAAGAGCCCCCACAGGGAATGAAAGTCAGGTGAACCAACAGCCAGCGGACAAAGAACCTGGGTAACTCAAGGAAAATGTGTCATGGGGCAAAGCCCCTATCCCTCACTCCATCCCTCAAGTCTATCTCGACTCAACAGACTCCTCGAGATATCGGGAAACCTCATCTCGTGCAACCCGGAGAAAGCGCCCCAAAGGGGCACAAGCAGACCTGGTCAGCCAAGCCAATCCCCTGCTCCTACGACCCAGAACCGGACCCATAGCATCCCGTCTGACCGAATCCAAAGACATACACTCAAGAATCAAATGCTCCCGAGAGTAAACCTCCCCACATAGGGGGCACAGCTCTAACTCATCGGGGTCCCGTGTCGGTGCCCAAAGGCCTAGATGATAATGTCCAGTCATGAACCGAGCTACTAGAGTGAGGTCCTGCCGCCGCGCTACATCTGCGTCGTCCGGGTACCACCCTCCTCCTCCAACATGCTGGAAGACGTCGAATAACTGTCGACCTGTCTCAGATGCTCTCCAGCGACGCTCCCACTCTGTCGTAAGAGCTCGCTCCACACCATCTCGGATGAGTCGACGTCGGCCAGGCAGTGTCCGGGGGATAGTATGGCCTCGGACTGAACGCTGGAACCACGAGTGTGTGTGTGTGTGTGTGTGTGTGTGTGTGTGTGTGTGTGTGTGTGTGTGTGTGTGTGTGTGTGTGTGTGTGTGTGTGTGTGTGTGTGTGTGTAGGGCACAAGCTGAGTACTTCCCAATTGTCAAGGAGGAGCTTGTATCGCTGGACTATATACAAGGGGAGCTGCAAGCAGAGTTGGAGGATATGTGTCTAGCATTTGCAAGGGACGTAGGTTGGGCGCCACCCGCAGAGCAAGTAATAGCAGCCCCATCCACACCATGTCACTGCCGCCGCTGAAGACGGGAAGCAGAACGGGCTGTAGCGGCACATTGTACATTGACCATGAGTCCAGAAAGGTCCAATGAGGATGAGGAACCTCTGGCCCCTGCTACACCTGGTGAGGTGGTGGCAATCGACCAATTGTTTGTGGCCATAATGCAGATTATCAAACAACATGTCTCCAAGTACATCCAAGAGTGATGGGCTCTATGTGACTCAGGCGCTATATGTGAAAAACACCCCCTAGCATATTGGGCTCTAAACGCCGGGCGCTAGCCAATGGTGGCCACAGTTGCACACCATTCATTGTGCATTCCGGCAGGTAGTGGGGCGTCAGAGAAGGGTTTCTCTAGGACGGGGTTATACAATCTGGCCATGCAGGGCCAGCCTCTCCAATGAGAGAATCGAGGAGGGCACCTTCCTTTCAGACAGCCTCAAGCTATAAATTTTTTGGTTTTTGTTGTACATTTTTTTAAAGGGATTGTTTTGTAGGAACATTTCATTGGGATGGATATTCATTACGATGTGCGCATACAAGTTGTAAAATAATAAATATAAATCGTTTGTTGCTCCTTGTATGCAGTGTGGGCCTCTTGGGCTCTAGTGACTTGGAAGTTCCAATATGGCACGAGCTGTATTTGCTATGTATATGGTAGTGAGCTTGGTGTTGTGGGTGGCTGATTGCACATGTAGGACAACTATGTTCAACCACCTGTAGGTCTAGGCCATCTGCCACATGTGTAGCAAGGCACTTGAAGTCCAGTCCATGATTGTACTGGACTAGACTGGACTGGACCAAATTGAACCGGGCGAGGACCAGACGAGGACCAGGTTGGACCGGACCAGACCGGGTAGGACTAGAATCTGGCCCCATCCGGCCCTTGACCTGGTCCACACCCGGCTCCGACCCCAGTGCACGCCCAGCCCCAACCCCGGTGCACACCCGGCCCAACGTAGGCCCATGCCCTGTGCCAGCCCGGTCCAAAGCCGGTCCAAAAAAGAAAACCAGGACCGGACAAAGATCGGATTGGACCAGGTGGACCGGACCCGGACCAGGACCGGGTAAAGATCAGTCCCAGTCCTGGCCCCGGTCCTAGCAACACCTCCCATGGCCCACCTCTGATTGTCTCCTTCCTTTCCTATTGATAATTCTCCTTGCTCACCTCTTCCTCAACATCCTTCAACCTTGCCTAGACGATTCGATGTGCTCTGAGCAACACTAATGCATTTGTCTCCCCTGTAAACCTTGCTTTCTCAACATTTCTGACATCCCCTATATATGCTTGCACAATTCTCTCATACAAAACCTGCTCGAAGTCCAAGGCAATTGAAATGGCGACGAGTTTACGAGCTTCGCTCACTCCCAAAGTTGCTCACACCACTCTAATGATGTTCATAACCACCTTATGGAGCCCTCGATCATGTTGAGCTGCAGCTGCCCACTCTCCATGCAAAATGCCACTCATATTATGCAGCCTCTTCCATCGAGGGTTGACAGGTAGAGCGCCAGTACTTTGCGGTGGGCGGTGTCCCGCTGGTGCTTCCATGGTGTTGTGTGGGTTTCTATACACTGTCAGCTGCATTGGAAAGTGCTTCCTGTCTGCTTTAAGCCTACGGTGGCCATATTGGCAGGTCCTTTGGCTTCCCAGCGCGTCCTGGGTCCCTTGTTACACCGTCCTGGTATCGGGAATGTGGTGTCATTGGTGCTCTGAGTCATCCTGGACCGGTTCTGGCTACTTGCCACTTGTTCTGGGCCTCACGGGGCGCCAACTGAGCGCTGCTAAAGGGGCTATCTCAATAATATAATATTTCTATGTTAGTTGGTGCCCCAAACATGGTGCGGTTCTAAAGCTCACCACGAGCACCTGGCGCGAAAACACGCCCGCATCGCTGCATCTGGATCCCGTATGGCAATCCTTGGAGGCTGATCAAATTACCTTACTGGACGCCTAACTTGGCTGTCGCAGGCCTACAGCGCCAGCTGCAGCAGCCCCTTCAAATTCAATACAGTGCGAGGAATGCAACCACAGAAAACCACCTTGTCCAAGTGCGTGTCATAGTTCTGTTCACAAATGCAAATGTCGAGCTGTTGAAAGGAAGATGTCAAAACAGCTCCCCAGGCAAGAGCGCGGCTGCTATAAGTACTTGTGCATTGATGCCTGCCTCGACAGCTCAGCCCAGTGCCTTTCTAGGACCACAGCTGGAAAGAGCTCCACAGCTGGTGCGGGCAGTCCCCCCAAATGCAGGCACGCTGCCAGATAATCGATGCCCCTCTGAACAGCTGATCGACCACTGCAATTCGACAGCGTTGAAGTGTCGTGTTCACATCCCACATGTGCACAGGAACGGCACAGGTTCATGCCCCCTGCACAAAAGTCGCACTGTGCTCGGCATTTAGAATCTCAATCCAATAGCCGTCGGGATCCTTGATGAAGGCTAATCCCTTCATCGACCCATCATTGGGCTTCTTGACGAACGCCACACCTAACCTAGAACACAAGTGGTTGCCCATAAGCACAAGACGCCCAAAGTATGCATCAGAAAACGCAGGGTGCGTGAGGCAATGATGTTGCGCTGGCAACGAGCAAAGATAGCGGCATGGAGGCGTGAAGTTGCGGAGAAAGAACATGGCGCAAAAATCCCCCCTTCTCTCGCAGGCAAAAGAATTTCGTGCGACTGTTCATTACATTATATACGTGAAGTGACAGCCTCGGGCGGACACATCAGTTACCGCGTTGCTGGTATGAAAACAGCTGCCAGTCCAACTACACTGGTAGTGTGGCTGATCCAGCAATCGGCACAGAAAATAGCACCATATTATAAAGAGCCTCATATCAATATTCTGTACAAAGAGTTCGGACAATGAAGATCGATCCAGTTCCTCATACGACTAATACGGTGCGCTCCCTGCACAATGTCCGCACACAACGCCCTGATATATGTGGGAGATCCTCAATGTTGCACAGAAACCAACTGCTGCATGAATTGACTGGTGAAGCCCAAGTCAACAAAAATGAATCCAGATGGAACAACATTATGCGGGCGATGTAGCCAACTTCGACCTGCTCCTTCCAGGCCAGAATCGGAGCACATCTGGACGTGAAAAACCATTCAGACCTATCTAGAAGAATACAGTCTAGCCCGTGACCGCAAACCCTGCTGTTCTTGTACCATACGCATGCTTTCGGTCACCAGACAAAACAAGCAAAGATGAGTGCTCATTTCTCTCAGAGGCAACAACACCACCAATAACAACATACTGAGCACTTGCAGCAAACGCTTTGCCACGATAGTCTTGAATTCTAGGACAATTGGAGTTTTTGCACGTCTTGAGACAAGACCAGCAAATGCAGTTTCCCAATTCGCCTAAGAGGTGTAGTTTATCCAGATCTTACTTGGGGCGTTGCAGACGTGCAAGGGCAATGCTCTGCCCTTTCTCAGCAACTACAAGCAATACACTTTTACAACTGTGCGGCAACAGATACCCTCAATAGCGTAACAGCATGCAAACTCACTCTTCAAAACGCTTGCACGCTGCCTCGACGTCGGGCACAGAGAGCCCAATGTGGCCAAAGCCCCTAGGGTCCGAGTTGCCATTGTGGTAGCCAGCAAACTCAGGGTCGCTCTCTGTACCCCAGTTGTGTGTCAATTCGATGGTACCCTTCTGTCTAAACATCCACTTCTGGAATAGAAGGTTTCCTCTATTTCCTTAGGATGCGGTTATTATGGGTTTCTATAGACTGGTGACACGTATTGTTTTATCGGTTGGACAACTTTTGCAGAATTCTAACAAATTCAATGGAAAGAGCTTCAGGAGTAGTGCAAACAGTGGATGCGTCTGCAGTCTCTGAATCTTGTTTCCAACAGCTTGGCCAAGGCTCACAGAATGCATACCCTCTCTTTCTCATTGTCTGGAATCGCTTCAGCAGGCTCGTACCCCACAAAGTAAAGCGAGAACTTCATGGAAGGAAAATCCAACTTGGCAAGCAGCCTAGACAATCAGATTCAGCAAATGGTCAATCAAACCACCCCACATGCTGCTATTTGCAACAATGTTTGGCCTCTTATGTGCATACTCCGAGAATGGTGACACTGCTGTTGTCGCTTGGTATTCAAGTATCCTGGCAAGGCCACATACTTCAGAGAAATCATCGTCTTAAACACATGAAGGCACAACTCTTGAAATATTGCGTAATCAGTGCAGTTGCAATGTGCACAAGGATGCATGGCAGTATGCCTGTATGCCCGCCATGTCAACATGCAAAATCAGAGACACGAGAGGCAATGTGTTGTTGTTGCTATTGCTGTCATTGTTTGTCTGCTTGAATGGTGGTTCAGCAGCAGCCACCACACACATAACCTCTCACACAACAACAAATCTCCAAAATATCCACAGCGATGAACCGCATCCCCTCGGCTGAGACCAGCATTATCATCCTGAGCTCAAAGTAATGGCAAAGGAAAATAGAAACAATGAAAAGTGAAGTATGTGCATTGTTCCTGAAGAGCAGGGCATCCGACAGGAGATGCACCCATTGGCAGTTTCCCGCAAAGATGTCCAACTCACGTCATGCCAAGCACCCTTGTGTAAAAGTCCAGAGAAGTCTTGGGATCTTTAATTCTATACATTGTCTGCAATGATAACATCGCCATTGTCAGCTCAATGGGCACCACCTTGTCAGGGAATGATAACGTGGTAATGCGCAGAGCATTGGATGAGTGCTGCAACTTGCCTGCTGCATGACGAAGCCCTTCGTTGCAGGGTCTGGAGTTGCTGTGCAGCCAGGCGTGCTGTGAAGATCGGCTTTTGATGCCATTGCCACAATGCCACGCCCTGCCAATCATGCACTGGTGTCAAGACACACAGCCCAGCAACGAAGGATCAAGATCAGTGACACCCCGATTTGCTGTCCCCACAGCTTTTGCTAAAACACAAAAGCTGTCAAATCTGTCGTTGTGCTGTATTGTAACCCAAACTTGTCAACACCCGTTCTCATGCCAATCCCTGACTTGAAGAGACCTTGTGGGACCGATGCAAACCTTAAAACAGATATACTGGGTCATTTGTGGTCTGTTCACCATTCCAAGGAGCTCAACCACCATTTCAGGAAACTGACCATTGGCACTATGCTGTGTCCACATCTGTAGTACCTTGGCCACACGATGAGAACATGGGAGTATGTAACTTTGCCATAACATAGCAATTGGCAATTGCCTGCCAGGTGCAAAGGCTTTGGCTCACACAAAGCCAACAATTAGGCCGTGCTCTTGCACATACATGGGAAACCATGTACCAGATTCGACAGATGCGAAACACATGGAAGTTACAGTGCAGCATGCTGCCATTTACTTCTTCTTGTTCGATCCCAGTGGTCCACCTGCCGGTGGCAAGGTTAGGCCCTTAGCTGAACCCCAGATTGGGCACATTACTTTGTAATTGACAGCAGTGTTGGCAAAATGTTGACCAGTGAGATGAACATGCACTGATTTACCATGTTGTGAAGGCATAAAGGAGAGATCAATATTGATTAGAATAATGCTGACACATGCTTAAACAGAACCCAAACCCCACGCTGAATATCATATTTTAGAGTCCCTGAATGCCCTTCAGTTGGCCCATGTTCCTTGGGATCTTTGATTACCTTGCACTGTCTTTATTACAATCCAAAGACGGCCATTCTTCTGTAATGATGAGGTTGGCACCTCAACTCTCAACAGCGATGGAAAATGCGCATCATAAAGCAGGCCAGGGGACCAGAGATGGTTATTGCAATTATGCACTGTGTGCACTGCATGCACCCAGCAGGAAAAACCCACCAACAAAATATGCGTTTTCAACGGTAAACTAATCCCGCATCTGTGGCCGTTCGCTCCGATCTCACTTGCATAACACGACAACCAACTAATGGCGCCGGTGCACGGAGCTCCCGCGACCACGCCTCCATCGGCCGGCAACCCATTAGAACCATCGTCCTTGCGAACGATTGCACTGTTGAAACCACCCCGGGACGCAGCCTATCCGTGGCGGCGGCGCTCGGCTTTGGACTGCCGTAAGGAAGGTGCCCCAGAGCGGAGGAGTGCTTCCCTGACACGTGGCAAATCCCTGATCCCAGCCGTCGGGTTCCGCGTCTCAGACACTTGCCTGGTCCTGGGCGTGACGGTGTTCCGGCTGCGGGGCGGGGTCCTCTCGCGCTTGGCGGGGCGAGTGGGGTTGGCGAGAGCCAGGGAAAAGGCGCGCACACACACTGGTGGGACCTCGCTGGGGCCAACATCGAGGCGAGAGGCGCTCCAGAATAAATGGCGAGTGGCTGCAATGCACATGTGTGCAACAGTTGGTAGTGGGTGCGAATCAGTACCACATGGGTGCTTGCTGAAAATATATTACTCCATCTTTCTTTTCTGTGAGGATCCCTTCTTCCGCTGACAAGGTCAACGTGGGTCAGTGGGTCAGTGGTTTAGGGTTTAGGGTGTCGAAGCAAGAAGGGATCTTAGGGAAAGACAGATCGACTGATTTCATACCGATGCTTGTTCGTGACGCCATATTATGACCACCGATTCTCTTCGCTTCTAGGCACAATGTACGTGCATGGCATCTGTTGTCATCATCATCATCATTATGATTTATTACAGAACAAGGCAATGAGGTAGCCGTCAGCTTTCTATTTGCCTGAGCAAAGCAGAGTCGGTGATTGGTTCATTGGAATCTATTGAGAAATACAAATTAAATCTATCATCCATGAACTTTGCATTTGTTGTCACGCACGTGCCATAGTGGGAGAAATGGCCGATGGTCGTCGGGAATGATGCAGTCGGCAGTGCCTGAGAGGATGATGTGCTCGCCGTATTTGTGGGAAAAGGCCGTCGGGGAGGGATTCGAAAGGCGTGGCCAAGGGACTGGGAGGGTGGACTGGTGTCGATGCGCGTCGCTGCATCATCACAAGCACCCATCCCTTATCGGCCTTTCCAAGTGCATGTCATTTCCACCTGACCGGTCTCCTGAACCTACCTGGTCATGTTCCCCACACAACAAGACATTTACAATAAAAGGTGTCCGTCACCATGAACTCCAGATACCCGAGGTCCCTTTACTTAACAGTTTGCCTTTTCGCTTCGCTCATATTTCACGCCACTTTTCTCCCGAGATTCAGTCCTGAGTCAGCCCCCTCATCCAGTACTTCCTTTCACACCTTCCCTCTTTCTCCCTCAACTTAACCGAACTCCATTTTCCAGGGCGGGAGGGCTGGGTGCCAAACAAGATATAAGCGGGACCGAGGGGGGAGCTTAAATAGCCGCCCACGCTCAGCCCCGTCAAAGCCCGCCAAAGTCCCAGGGCGCCAAACTGACGGCACCTTGGAAACTACGTACTTTGACTGACCCTAAGTATTAGAAAGGCCAAAAACCCGTTGTTAAAGGAAACGCACCATCATGCGTAGCACGATGGGCCTGTCCTCTTCAAAGTAAGCCAGAGAAGCAGCAATAGCTAGGCGATTGGAGGGGTCGCCATCCCGCGCGCCGGCGCTCACATGGCCAGGCGACACGGAGTCCAAGATGTGGTTCACAGCACAGGTTTCTGCGCCCCCAACAGGCTGGGGTATGCTTAAAATGATCAGTCACGTTCATGCCAATTTTCATTATCTGATACAATGTCCCATTTTCGACCTCTAAGGATTGTCATAATCACAAATGCCCATAAGACAATTTAACCCCCATGCCACCTCATCACTATGGTGCAACCCACATCTGAAACATGCCACAACTTCCCTTTCACTCAGAATTCAAAACAACATAATTCTGACTACTCAGGTGCCGCATATGGTCATTTCCAAACGCCCCCACTGCAAAGTGCAAGTACAACAAATCTTGCAAGCCAAAGTGAAAGTAGAGGGCGGTCACAATGCTGTAAAGCTTCGGGAAACACACATCCGAAACTTCCCCACAACACACCCTTTTATCTTGCGGACAAGACACTATGACCAAGGCATCTCTATGTGAATTGCATGACATTCTTTCACCAAGCTCATGTTGTCCTCAACAAACATGAGTGTGATCGAAAACTACCTCAAAAGCCAAATTCCAAACCAAGATTCAATCACAGAAATGGCTATTCGGTACTTTCAGATTTCT
This sequence comes from Ostreobium quekettii, assembly GCA_905146915.1. Taxonomy (NCBI): domain Eukaryota; kingdom Viridiplantae; phylum Chlorophyta; class Ulvophyceae; order Bryopsidales; family Ostreobiaceae; genus Ostreobium; species Ostreobium quekettii. The sequence goes on along the minus strand of CAJHUC010003012.1, from coordinate 36,113 downwards.
TTCAATCTCAAGCAGCGATTCACGCTTTGACATGCCCACTAGTCGCAAGCCATCAAGCAGAAGTGATCCACCCAGTGAAACGGCGGTCATTATGTGGCGTCGCGAATAGTGTGCAATTTGTGTTTGTTGCGATGGGTGGCAAGACCAAGCAGACGCAGTGGTGGTAGCTTGTGAAGGCTGTGGAGTCCCGCCCCCTAGCACGGCATCACCAAGACGGCGCTCCACAGTGTCAGGCAGGGGATGCTCGGGACCAGACAGAGGGGCGCCCGGAAGAGCAGTCACCACCCCCCAAGGTGAGGGATCCATGGTGCAGAGACAACAGTGAGAGGGGAGGAAGGCCAGGGCATTCGTTGGTGACGCCCCACTCGAGCCGTTTGATTATAAGTTTATCCGCCTATTTGTTTTATGGCCACTGGGGGCGATTCAAGGGGCCGGGCGTTGTGTTAACTTTGTTTTAATGCATTTAATTATAGTTTTAGTCAATATGGCCTTATGTAATGACCTATTGGCACTTTGGCAGCGCCTGACAACAATGTCAAGTGGCAGTGTGCTAGCGCAGTAGCATGGCAATATGGTAGCATGTTAGTGTGGCAATGTGCCAGCGCAGTAGCGTGGCAATATGGTAGCATGGTAGTGTGGCAGTGTGGTAGAGTGGCAGCGTGGTGGGGTGGCAGCATGGCAGCGTGCTGGCGTGGCAACATGGCAGTGTGGCAATGTGGCAGTGCAGCAGCATGGCAGTGTTGTTGTGATCATCGTAGGCATGCGATGCTTGTATGACTAATGTTCCTAGTTTGCCAAATCAGTACCGGGATTAATGGCATTTATAGTTTCCTTGGCTGCAACATCCCCATGCATGGTGCGGATCCTACTCGTGTGGTAAGGATTTTCAAGGGGGAGGCTATTGTTTGAGGCGCTACTACACAACTTGTCAGCCAGTGTGAGCACTAAAGTGCCCGTTGCGGAGATTGGCTATGATGCCAAAGCAACTGATCAAGAGATTTTTTTGATGATGAGGGCGACTACGATGATGGAAGCCCCTGTGACCCAGATTTCATTGAAGATGGAACTTCTAGCAGCGATAAGAATTTCAGCAGGGATATGGAGATAGATTTGTATGATAATGATGAGAGAGAAAGAATGGATACCGTGGCATTGGGCGCCCCTCCTACTACTCTATTCTGCTAGCCATAAGGTGCTTAGATTAGTAGTGCCCACTTCGTTGTGTATAAATGGAGATCCGCCATAGAACGCACACCTCCCTTGGCTTCCCAGGGAGGCCTTGGGCCTGGGCCCCACAGCTGACACACCAGATGTGCCATCTGCCCGTCCGCGATATGCCAAGTTTGCGGAAATGGATGGCCACCATGCCATCCATCCACCAGACACCTCTCTTGGGGGTGTTTGGTTATTCACAATAGTAGCTTGAGGTCCCACTACGCAGTGAAGCTGCATAAAGTACTATAAAAATGATGGCAAGCCAGAAAAGGGCGACACAAGGGTGCTATTGGGGTCCGGGGGCGCTATTAGGGGAGCGCTATATAGGGACCCCTATTGTATGTGCATATAGTGATGGGGGACTTGGGGGACTCGGAACTGGAAACCAGCATGGTGGGGACTCCAAACCTATGATAGCTGCTATTGCCGGCCGGGCATCCTAAAGGTGCATTAATGAGTAGCAGTGTGAGAGCTACAGTTGCACTAGTAGCAACACCTTGGGGTCTGTTGATAGTGTTAGGGGCCACTTCTGGAAGCGGTGGGGGGGCGAAGTGCGTGGCCAGTGGCCAGGGTGGGAATGGACCCATTGGGGCAGAGTAAGCCCGAATGGAGGGAGGGGTTGGAGTGGGGGCCGTCTCTGGCACCAATGGGTGTGTGGCCCCACCATTGGGGCCTGGGCAGAGTGGTAACCGGTAGGTGAAGCTATTGTATGTGGAAGAGGATGGGTGGCCTGGTGTCCTTGTGAGATATGACGGTGTTGCAAGGAAGGAAGACAACCACAACAATATCATTTGCCACATATGCAAAAAGGGATTTCCTTAAAGTTGCCATCCTTCTCAGCTACGGAAAAGCATATAGAGCAATATAAGGTCATATGGAACATGCTACCCTTTGCTATAAAGCTCGCAAACAAAGTGCGAGCAGACAATATTGCTTTTTCCATGGCTCAGTTTCTTTCACGGACGGTTGAGAAGGGCTGTGAGGTGGGGGTGGCAAAAAAGCCTTTGCCATGGGAACTGCCCCATGGTATCAAATGCAGATGGCGATCACTTGCTGAATTGCAATGGATAGCATTTTGCTATCCGTTGCTGAGTCTCTAAACTTCTGCTACATGTGCAAGGTATTCAACGGCTGCTACCCCTTCTTCAGCCGGAAGGTTGTCACTAATGAGTTCGGCTATTACCACATCGTTGTATGCATTGTGTACAATATGCTGAACTATCCCATGGTGTCTATGTGATATGGCCTGCAACACACAACTACATCGGTTATCAGCTTGAAAGTATCTCTGTTGTTGTCGTAGGTGGCGTCCATGCAACATCGGGTGGTGCAGAAGGTGCAGGGGATAGAGGAGCAAAATAAGGTGCAGCCGGCCTTCACCTATGAACTTTGGTACTCCTGCACGCGGCAAGAGTGCCTTTTGGTGACCATGCATTGAATGGAGGAGACTCACCAGTATGACGGCCATGCGAACCACCAGTGGTGGTTGCAGAGTAGGTGCATGGGGTCGGTGCCGGTGGAGGCGGAGAGCATCACAGCTGAAGGTGAGAGATTGTGTGGTGAATGGGCAGCAGTGAATACCCAACTACCAGTTGGTCGTATTGTTTCTTATTTGTGATATTTGCTTTTGTTGCTTATAGTGCTTGTGGTGGTGGACCTGGCTCAGAAGGAGCTGGAGAAATACATGATGACGGGGCAGTGGGCGTCCTTTATCAAAGACGTTGGGAGCAACATCAGTTAGGCTATTAGGGGTGAGTTGGTGGGAGATGAGTTAGGGGAGCAACTCGAAGGTGGCATGGCAGATTGGTTACTCTGTATCTATCACTTGCTCCATAATATCATAACCCATGGCCTGACCCACTTGTGCATCCACACCATCCACACTCAAGGCTGCCAGAAGTTGTGTGATGCAATAGACTGGTAAGTTATGATATTGGTGTGTCTTGTTGTGTGCCGGTGCATGTTGGTGTGTCTTGGTGTGTGTTGTTATGTATTAGTACATGTTGATGTGTGTTTGTGTGTGCTACAACTACTATAGTTGCTAACATTTAGGAAATGTTTAATCTGCATTGTGCATGTGTCCTTACAATGGTAGGGTCTCCTCGCTGGTCAACCGCATGTGTGCCAGCATGAAAGCCACCGCTGAGCTGCACGGGTTGCAAGTGGAAATAATAGGAGAGGATCATAATGTAGTTTCTAATGATGATGAGGGGGTGTCTACATCAAAGGTGTCCTCTGATTGGTCAGATGAAGATGGCAGGATACCCAAGCTACGAAAAGTACTCCAGCTGGTCAGGTCTATAGAAACTCAATGGAATAGTACTTTTTTTATATTGCAAAGGTCTGTGCGCCTGAGGAAGGCCATTGACAGATGGTTTGGGGTGCTCCCCAAATATAAGGATCTCATCGAGATTACCCGTTTGGGGTACCTAAAGGCTCTCCTCCCAATTTGGCATTTGTAAAGAGGTGTAGCAAGAGGCTTGAGGTGGAGGCATACCCCAAGGGCTCCAAGGCTTTGAACAAGCTATTGGACCTTTAAGATTTTCTCTGTAGCACAAACAATGTGGACAATAATGGACCATACAGTGGGTGGGTACCATTTTGCAGTGATATGTGCCGCAAGCTAGAAGAGAGGTTTAGCGACCCTACATGTGTCTAGCAAATAACTTTTTTGGCTATGATAGATCCCATTGGTGAGCGATCGTTGCTAATCACTTAGTGATGGCATTGTTGGTGTTGTGCATTGTTTGTCATCGTGTTGTCATTTATATAATCGAACACATGTGAAATATCAGAAGCAGTGTTGATGGGTTGCACAGTGTGTGTGCAATGTATGCCTGGAAGACAACCCTTGCTATCTATATAAACATGCTAGATCCCATCAGGGAGAAGCTCGTGTTGGTGGATGCCATGATGGAGTATATATCGGCTGAGGTGCTGAAGTTGTGCTTTCAATTCATGAAGAATATTCGGTGGTCAGAGTCGCCAAGGTAAGCAAGCCTGCCACCCCATCCTGGACAGTGAACCGCGTGCAAGAAGAGGGAGAAGCGCATGGGACACACAAGATGTTTGGCACCGGCTCTAAGGAGGATAATAATGCAAGGCGGGGACTGGACCCAAGGGCAACCGGTGCCGCGGGGCCTAGCCAATATGCGGGCATTGCAGCAAGCAGTGAAATGATGGATGCCATACAGTGGTTGATTGCACGATATGTTTAGAAGTTCTTAATGGAACACTGGAGTCTGTGTGAGCCGGGTGCCCCACAAGAGCAGGATGCATTGGAATATTGGGTATGGAATAGTGCTTGATGGCCCATAGTGGCGTGGGTGGCCCGGCACTCATTGTGTGTGCCAGCTACAAGTAGCATGTTAAAATGCAGCTTCTCAGTAATTGGCCATATTGTGTAATCCTGGTGGGTATCTTTGAGGGACGAACACATTAAGCAACTCACGTTCTTGTCTGGCAACAACAACTTGTAATTTTTTGGAGTGACTTCAGCTTGTCTCGGATTGGACTATGGGCATGTGTGTGACTTGTCCTAATTTCTGTTATATATCCAGCTTATACATTGGCAATTTGCATGTTGCCTTTATCGCAAGCCAAATTTTCTGTGCGAATTATGTATCTTGGACCTGAATCCGGCCTTATGAATGCCTCCCAAATATGCACTAGTCCGCCAGCCTCCACCACCCCACCCCACCCCACCCCACCCCACCTGACTTGTAAGGGCTCCAAGTTGTATGGTTTGTTCCCTTGGAACGGACTGGAATGGACCGGAATAGATAAAGATGGGGCCGTTCCCTACCAAAAACGGGTCCGTTCTTAACTAGGAACAGATCTGTTCTTGAATAGGAATGGATCCGTCCCTGGACAAGAACTGATCCATTCCAACACCATTCCGGTCTCGCCCAAATTGTGGCCAAATCTATTCCTTGGGAACGGTCCAGGAATAGCCTAGAATGTACTGGGGCAGAATGGGATGGGGACAAGAAGGGGGGTCCATTCCTGGGATAGGAATGGACACCGTCTCCATTCCTATTCCAACACCATATGGCCGGGTCCACCTCTGTCAGGCACGTGAGGCTTATGTGCACAACATTCATCCCCCTCAGGGAGGTGGGACATCCCCGTGCCAATGCTTGCATATGGGAGTAGATGCATATATGGCTTAAGATTATGTTGCATGTAGGTATTGGTTGTGTATCACACTACATGCCCAGTCTACACTATGTGTTATTTACAAGACATGCATTGAAAAGAAATAGTGGTTGCTACAAGGAGAATATTCCTGCTTATAATCCTATTTAAAACTCTTCCTTCAGCTTACACGCTAGAAAGCTTATTTCTAATCTATTTTGTACAATTTTCTGGTCAAGGAAGGAGGTGGTATTTCCTTTTCTTCTCTCACAATCACTAAGCCTTCAAAGTCGTCATGGTGTTGGCCTGTTTCTTTAATCTCTCTTGCTTCGCCTTCGCAGTCGGTATAGTAGTTCGCCAAGTCGTCAGAGTTGTCAGGTGCATTCTGCCTGGGATTGAAGTCCTCCAGCTCCTTGATATTGTTTGTTTGGAATAATTGCTAGCCACAATTATCATTTCTCCCTTCAGTCCTTTCTCTAGCTCCTTCGGGGTACCAATCTTCACTCCCTATGTCATATGGTTGGGGGAAGTTGATGTCCCAGTCATCAGGTGTTTGTTCAAGTGGCTCATTCATCATTGTAGGCTTGCACAGCTTGTCATAGCCTTTCCCTTTGGTGTAGCTCGGGTGCTCCAGGTTCCCAGCGGGTTCACAATTGGTACAAGGACTTGATTCCTTATGGCTTCCTTGGTCGGTTCCCTAATTGGTGGATAGTTTGGCTCAATTTTTTGGTTGCGTTGTTTGGTATAGTATTGCCACTATCACTAGCCGTATGATGTCTCGGCCTGTGGTCATTTCATGCATGATCCAGTCGATCTCAAGCTCCACTTTTTCCAGCCACGGTAGTCCCAGTATCTAGATGAAGGTTCTCAGTGGCATTTCCACTGCTGCTATGGTCATCTCGCAACTTCCCATGACGAGTCTCAGCCCGTGATATCTCACAGCGTCCTCGACCTTGCTCCCGCCTAACAGCGGGACATTTAAGTCATTGGTCAGCATGCAGCACCTTCGTTTGCATTCTCCCGGTAGTATCCCCTTTGCCACAAAGTTAATCATAGCTCCAGAATCCACTAGAGCTTGAATGGTTCGGCCTTCAGGTTTCTCAAAGTAGCAGGGTAGTTTTTTGGTGCCTACCTGTGCCTCCCACGCATTGCCACAGTAGGGTAGCTCGTCCCCTAGTCGGTCTTGGTGACTCTTTATGTTAGTCACGTTGTGACGTCTGATGTCTCGGCTGGTTGGGGTGCGTTCTCCTAGCCTTGGTTTTGTTGCACAATCCTTCGCAATGCGCCCATATCCTCTGCATCAGTGGTACTGTACTCTGATGGGCCTTGCTCTTTGCAGATTGTCTATTTCCGTCGGTGTTGGCCCAACATGTGGTAACGGTCGGGGTAAGTTTCATATGGGTGGTCATGTGAGCTTGTGCCTTGACATCATTTCACTCTGAACAGGATGTCGTCCGCCCTCAATACGTGACTCATTGCCTGCTAAAGATTCTAGGGGTTGGCTCTCTCCACATCAAGTCGTACGGCTGCCTTCAGCCCCTTTTTGTATCTATCTATGTACTCGTCCTTGCTGATACCTTTTATACATGTCTTGAGGTCCACAAACTTTGCCGAGTAGTCTTTGACGCTGGTGCACTTGCTCAGCCTTGCGAGTTCATCCTTGGCCTTCTGTCGGTCGTTGGCTGCTCCAAATTGACCCTCCGCAATGTCTATGAAATCTCTCCAAGTCCAGACGGCCCCTTCTCCGTGCGACTCCACCAAGTTCTGCAACCAGAGGGCAGCTGACCCTCAGAACAACCTAGTAGCGAATTCCACGTTGTATGCCTCATCATGTACATTCATTAGTCACAAGTATTGCTTGATTTGGAAAGCCCATTGTGTGAATGTTCCCTACCGCGCTCCCTCGTACTTTGGTGGCTTTAGCGGTTTGAGGGTGGGTATGTTGACTCTTTCCCCACCATTGCGAGTCCCAGCTCCATTCAGCGTTGCAGCCACGGCCATGGCTTCCTCGAGTTGGTTTTGTATACGCTGATAGGCCTCATTCTGTTGTGTTTCAAAGTGTCTTGCCAATTGACTCTACCATCTGCCCAGCGCCCGCTCAATGGCCAATCACAACTGGTCGGGTGAAGCTCCCGCTTGGCTGGGTGACGGACTTTGTACACTTCCAACCTGGCTCATGTTATCTTGGCTCCCCTTTGCCTCTCCTCTCGGCATAATTTTTGGTCGACGTCTTCTCGACGTCCTTGTTTTTTTGACGTCCCTGATGTCCCAACTGGTGCTCTCTGACACCCGGTAGCTTTCTATCCTCAATTTGGCCCTCAGAGCAGGCTATGCAGCTCACATCCCCTGATGCCCTGCGATTTTTGCCCTCGGGGCTGGCCACATCACTGATGCTCTCCTGGTGTCCAATGGTTTCTAGCTCCACTCCTTAAAGCTCCAAACGCAGTTGATGTTTTCGTGATGTCCTGTTGCTTGAATTGTGGGTTGCACCCTCCCATCCCATTCCTTGGGGAACTACCACCTCCCGATCATGAATCAGGTCTCCTCAAAGCGTTGCTTCATCGTCGGCAGCTTCACTGGCTCCAAAACAATTGTAAGGGGCGAAATCCCTTTTTGGCCGGACGGGAAATGGTCCATTCTCTCCTTTCGAGTCGGGGACCGGCCGAGTCAAAATTGTGCAACAACTTCAATTATAAATTGGTCCAGTGTGTTTGTATTTATACCCACTCCCAAGGGATCCCAAGGGTCATACCAGAAATAGGGTGAGTCACCCCAATTCTGGCATACCCGCCAAGTTTCAATTTGAATTCGCCCATCCCTTGTTCTTCCGTTCCACCGACCCGGTGGTCCTGAGACCCATTCCTACCATGCTGACCAACACGGTGCTTTCCCTCTAGTCTTTCCCCCTTTGTCCACGGTATTAGAAAACACCTAAGTTGCCACTTCTAATTAGTATTACTCTCCCTCAAGTACTGACCTTGGTTTCCCTAATATACATTGCTCCCGTGAAGGCCCTTATTATACAATGCACTGTGCTTTTTCCCCAAGCGAGTGCTCCTATTGTACAGTGTTCCCAACGGTTGGGAAGTTGGTTACCAACTTATAATGTACAATATAGTATAAGTCCCTCCTATAACCGGCCTCGCAAACTCGATGGTTGTCAGCCTATGCCCATCCCAAAAATTCACATTCCCTTGCAATTGCATTGTGCAAAGCACACCCAGCAAAGTAGAAGTTTAGCAAACACACACCGCGGTGGCAGCCCTGTTGGCCAAAGGTGCTCTGCCCACTGGGGCAGGGCTCTCCATTTCATATTCTGACACTGCCGGGCACAACGTGGAGTGCGGAACCTATGTGCCCATTTGCGTTGTGTGTGTAGTTACCTCTTTTCTATATCAGCACGGAACCGCTGGTAGAACACCAATGGTGAGGAGTGGCTTTGGACGGCTGATAGTGTGCCTTCCTAGCATGACCTTTGTCACTCATTGCAAGCCATGACCAGGGCTTACTTTGTTGGAGCCAATGCCCTAGGCTCAAGAGCCTAGCTGTGCACGGTGCAGTGATATTGCAACTTTGCCTTGCGTCCAACCAATTGGCCTCTCTGGGCCCATCCGACATGTGGGAAATGTGTAAGTGATGGACGCTGCAGGCGTCCGTGGTGCGGAACAGTTCACCTATCACAACATCTTTTCCTTTGTTTATGGACCGGAATCTTAATTTACTTTTGGCGTTGTTTGCAACCAATATATTGCCAAATGGTTTTGGTGCAACCAAGTGGAATCACAAGACACTGATGGCATGCACCGTTTCTGCTCGACAACATGATTACATTGCAAGCAAACGTTAAAAAAATGGAAGGAACGTAATTTTGCCTTATAGGCATGCTTGGTCTTTACATTTACGTTGACGGTTTTACATTTTTACATGCAAAATGTAAAGTTACAAAAGGGGCAATTTAAAGCTGGATGTATATTCCTTTTCGGCTCATCGGGGCACCTAGGCTACATGATGAAGTCACAAAAAATGATCAATCCTTTGTCTCCCCGAGCACCCACAACACAGCGTCCACCTCACTCTCAACAAGGGCAAAGACATGGTTGAACAAAAGGTCACCTTTGCCTACTCCAGCGCATATAGCTGCCAGCCCCCGGACTTAGTGAGTTTGCATATATTGTCTCTATATACACCGGGTCAAATCTTACGTATTTTTATGTGTACAAATGTAAACGCTATGTTTTACACGTCAGTACTCAGTATTTACGTTGTAAAGACCAAGCATGCCTGCGATTTTTATATGATACAAGTAATTGGCCAAGAATTGAAACGTGGGAACCCCCCCCTAAAAAAAAGACGTTAGGGACTCAGAGGTTGCAGGTGTTATCGATGTTAGGCTAGGCCAAGGACCAGATCCGGCCAGGCTGACAATCACCCGTTGGCTGCATTTTTAGGAGTGCTTCATTTACTATTTTTCAAGCTAAAGGTGTGAGACAGGTGGCCCCATCGTGCACCCAAAGTGGACCACCAAGCAGAGTCATGAAGCGATAAGAACACGGGGGATTGGGAAGCAAAAGAAACAAACGTGGCAGGTTGGCCGCGGGACAACACAAGGCTGTGGTGTTCTTTTAAGAGAACAACCAGAGACACCACGCCGCTGGGACAGGATGGTGTGAAGGGCCGCAATGAGCTGCAAAATGTTCACACTTCGTGAAAAACTGGACGTGTACACACTCATGTATACACCGCACTCGTGTCTGCTGTTGGAGCCCGTTCCCACACATTCCCCTTATCTAAAGTGCGCCAAATATCCCATTCGACCGTCCTTCGCCGCCAAGCTCCCCGCGACCCTCCTTCCCCCACCAAAGTTCCCCCTCCAAGGGCCAGTCCCGCCGACCACAGCCGGCCAACTCGGTCCCCGCCGCGCCGCCATGACGCGGTGGCAGCTCCTCGCGCTGCTGCTGGGCGCGCTGCTGATCGCTGCGCCGCTGACCAGCGTCCGGGGAGAGGAAGACGAGTACGAGGAGGACGAGGGGGATGCAGAGGAGCCTGCAAAGGCGGAGGACGACGGCGAGCCTTCAGAGAAAGACGTGGTCGTCCTGACAGCCAAGAATTTCGATGAGAAAGTGATGAAATCGGAATTCGCGCTGGTGGGTGGCCCAGGGCGGCACGCGCTTGACGCCGGGGCGGCGCCAACCTCAGGTGGCGACTCGGATGTGGGATCCTGGGAGCGGATGGGGATCTGATGTGGCGTTTTGATCGTGCGTTTTCCAGGTGGAATTCTACGCGCCCTGGTGCGGGCACTGCAAGGTGGGTGCGACCCGCGCGGATGGCAGAGATCTGGGTGGGAGGGACGTCGGGGACACGTGTCCACAGGGCGATTCGCTCCCTAGGGTCGGTGGACTCGATCCTTCGCACCCAATTGCCAGGCGGGCTCTCCACGAGCTCCGCTGAGCGCACTTCGGCCGCTGGTTGCAGATCGGCGGCCTCCCTGCGCTGCCCATTTTCACCGCTTTTGGTCGCATGGGGGCCGCGTCGGGACAGGTGTTTTGGGGCGTGCTTTTTTCTTCGGTGGATAGGAGTGCGCGACGGTTGAGGTGGGGCCCGTGGGGCAGCGGATGCAACGCCTTGCCCAAGGTTGCCACCATGGAAGGTTGACCGCCACTCATTGTGGGCAAGTTCCGTCGCGTCCCAGGACTGTGGCAGCCCGCGGTGTCTCAGTGCGAGCAGCAGCGGCCGCATCGTCGATCGAGGCGCTGGGGCCCAGGGCACCGATGCTGGGCGGCGCTCTTGGCGGTCTCGCTTTGCCGGTGTTGTGACTCGCCGGTGTCCATGCAGAAATTGAAGCCCGAGTACGCAAAGGCAGCCACGCAGCTCAAGGAGTACAACGCAGACATCGTCATCGGAAAGGTGCGACGCCTGTTCCGCACCCACACTCATACCCCCGTCACCAGGTCGTGCGAGCGCAGCTGGTGTCCAGCCTTTTGCAGAGGCATTGTCACCATCCACTGCAGAGTTTGCGAAGGGGCAGCGGGCGTTAGTTGACTCCTCTTGCCCAATGATCTGCTGCAGGTGGATGCCACCGTGGAGAAGGAACTTGCCGGGAAGTACGGAGTGAAGGGGTACCCGACCTTGAAGTGGTTTGTTAACGGAAAGGCCAGCGACTACGGTGGCGGCCGGGACGAGTAAGTGGATGAAGGGTGTCCTGTTCCCGCTTCTTGTTGCGTTGCTTGCTCTGCTCCAAGAACTTGGACAACCCCCTTGAATGTTCAAGAGGGAGCGCAGTGTGCGACAGCTGCGCGGCGCGTCTCCTGGCAACATCACTTGGCGCGCCAGTTGCGATCCGATGGTCTGACGGCTGACTTCTGGCGATCAGGGACTCACTGGTGCGGTGGGTGAAGAAGAAGACGGGCCCTCCCGCTATCACCATCGAGACCGAAGAGGAGCTCAAGTCAGCTGAGACCAGCAACGAAGTCGTGGTCCTTGGCTATTTTGCCAAGTTTGAGGTATTTCCTCATTTTGTGGCTGTGTTCGCTGAAGCCAACTTCCTTTGGCGTGTTGCCACAGGACATTTGTCGGTTGGGTGTGGCTTGTTTCTGTACCGCCTTTGTGTGTGTAACACTGCTGCCTTGTCAGCCTTTTGTGCTGCCTTATGTGCTTGTACTTTTGTTAGTTTCCCAGCAGGTGTTATTGATATCTAAGAAGTCTTAGCTTGCTTGGGAAAGTGCTCAACTGCATATGCAAGCTTAGCCAAAACCGCACTGTGCTTCCTTGCTGGCCTTTATTCTTCTTTCTTATGTTTCTCAGCCACCATTTGTCTTTCTGACTTGTGGGGGGAGTGATGATAAGCACATGTTGCAGCAGCAGATGTGCCTGCAAGAAAAACAGTCCTATTTTGCGTCAAAGGCAACTGGAGGCAAAGAGCATCAAAACCTTCTGACTGTCGTGTTGTGCTGGAGCAGGGCAAGGAGTTTGAGCAATTTGTTGCTGCTGCACGGTTGGCAGAGGACGTCACCTATGCTCAGACCAAAGATGCCGCTGTGGCCAAGGCAGCTGGGGTGAAGGGCGAAGCTCCAGCAGTGGTCATTGTCAAAAACTTCGAAGGCGAAGAGAGGGAGGTTGTGGCGTTGGAAGGCGATATAACCACTGAGAAGCTTGAAGAATTTGTGAAGTCAGAGAAGCTTCCACTTATCATCCCGTTTGCTGAGAAGAACCAGGACAAGATTTTCGACTCTGGCATCGACAGGCAGTGCCTTGTTGTGGCTGACAAGAAAGAACTGACAGGAGAGGCAGAACTGTTCAAGGTGTGGAGATTCAATGCTCTGGTAGTTCCCTTGGTGCCAATGCACAGGATAAAAGCAGAGCCCAGTCCCTGCCAGAAGGAATGGAAAAGACTCCAGGAAGGAGTGGCAGGGGAGAAATTGACTTGGCAGCTCACTGGACCTGGCTGAGAAATAGAAGGAAAACAAAATTGTGAAAAGAAAGCCCAAAATTCCACAACTCACCTTTGGAGCCTATGACCCAAACTTTGCATCTTGCTGTCTCCTCAGATGTGCAAGGCGCCTTGGTGGAAGCAACTAGTGTTGGAGGGCAATGATGTTCCAGCTGGGATTCCTCTCGATATTTTCAGAAAAGCCCAGTAAACCCTGTTGCAACATGTTGCTGCACAAGCTCCCTGGAAACCGTTGTTGCAATGTCTGCACTGGTGTGCGTGGCTTGTCTCATTGGTGGTCTAATGCTGGGGACTCAAACAGATATGAGGTTTGTCTATCCTGCTTGTTCCATCTCTAACTCGTGTCAGCTGTGGGCCTGCTGTGGATGCACAGGCAGTGAAGGCGGTTGCAGAAACACACAAGGGCAAGATGATCTTTGTCAGCGTTGACTCATCAGGCGAAAGCGCCGCCCCAGTCATCAACTTCTTTGGATTGGAGGCAGACAGCTTTCCACAGGTGGGCCGGCACATACCGTACTGTGTTGCCCCATTTGGCATTGTGGGATGCAGGCAGGCATCGAAACTTTAGTGCTGGCAATGGGGTCTGGCAGCATATTGAACCCCTCAAGTGTCACCATGAACAGCCGCAATTGGATGCGCAATTGCACTTCAACTACACCTGCCATTGCAGCTTCCCTCCAATTGGATGATCATCTTTTGTGCAACAAACAATGCGCAGCTTCAGTCTGCAACCCACACCTGTCCTGGACACCTGCTGTGTCTCACAATCCTTTATAGCCCTCAGAGTCATTCCGCGCCTCTCCCGTGGATGGCCTGTTGCTCTTTGTTACAAGTCTTGACCCCCTTCCCCCTCTTTAGGCCCTTTCCCTCTCAGCTTGGGTGCAACTGTGCAAGCACAACAAATCGTGGCTGTCGCCTGTGCTCATCGCCATACTTGACCATCGCGTGGTTCTGCCCAAACTGCGCTCATTGGATAGAATGCACAGATTGTAATAGAAATAGCAAGCCCTATTCTGAAGCGGAGCTGGATTCATGGTAACAAATTTGAGTGCTGAGTTCTTTGTTGCATTAGGCATATACTGCAAGATTTCTGTATCATATCTCATTCTCGCCTGGAGGCATTGGCTGTATTGTGGGGCTTGTAGGCAGTTGAATTTCCTCAAAATTGTGCCGATGTTGTCTATCAAATACACTATGGTAAAATAAATATACTATCAAATGTACTATGGTACTGCAAAGTGTTTGGCAATGTCAAACATATACTGCATTGCCAATGGTGTTCCAACCCTAACAGTTGAAAGATTCAACTTACTGGTGTGATGCTGAAACTACTGAGAAACAGCAAAACAAGATCAGACACCATCCCTAACAGGTATTGTGCTGATCCTACCTCAGCTGAGCAGTCTGTGCAGCTTAAATCGCTGTGGATCGCATTCTCTAGGTTGTGTCCTTCCAGCTCAGCGGCTCCAAGAAGTACAAAATGACTGGAGAAGTCACGCAAAAGAGCCTGCAGGCCTTCACTAATGGTGTTCTGGACGGCACGATAGAGCCTGACTACAAGTCTGAGGACATCCCAGCAGAGGGGCAGGACAAAGCGGGAGGCGTGCAAATCGTTGTTGGCAAGACTTTTGACAAGATCGTGAAAGACCCCACCAAGGATGTCCTGCTGGAGGTGTATGCGCCCTGGTGCGGACACTGCAAAGCACTGGAGCCCATCTACAAGAAGCTGGCCAAGCGCTTTGCGAAGATCGATTCTGTGGTGATTGCGAAGATGGACGGTACTGCCAACGAGCACAAGGACGTGGATGTGAAGGGCTTCCCGACATTGCTCTTCTTCCCTGCCAAGGACGGTGCCACGCCCATCCCCTATGAGAGTGGTGACAGGACGCTTCTGGTGAGCTCCTGCCGCTGACCACAGGATAGCACTGATATAATGGTGCTTAGGACGATAGCACATGCTGCTACTTATTATGTATAGACTCTAACAGAGATTGTGAATAGATAGTTGGCGACACGCTATGTCGACAACAGGTCAAGGAGTGCTTCGCTTGCTTGCTTTGGAAGGGGTGGGATGCAAGCCGCAAGGAAGGGCAACTATGTCCTCTGGCGCTGTATGGGTCACCCTGTCAAGAGAATCATTTGTGCCAAGTGGCAGGATGCCATTTTGTGTGCTGTCAATCTTCACAGAGAGTGTACTGGGACGCTTTGAGAGCGTTTGTGTCTCTTGCCTGGGTTCGATGCCGTAGGTGATGCAGCAGTTAGAGTGCATCAATTGCAGTTGTGTAGCTCTTGAAGTGCTGTGTGGCAGTGAGCAACTGCAGTGAGCCTTTGACCCTATCATTATAGTATAGAATGGCAAAACCTTGGATCGTGGCAGTTGGCATGTCGTCACATGTGCAGCAATGTTAGGCATTGGTGCAGTTGTTGAAAACGCACTCGCACACCGGGACACTTCGTCAGCAGGCCTGCTCCAAATTGTGGTCACCTACCTTGCTGTGGTACTATGCGGCTGCCATGGCATCAGTCTGGCACATACTGTATATCCTGTGTATATGACACTTCTGGTAATGGCATTACTGAGTTGTTCGTGTTTTTGGCCTGCGAATGCACACCATGGCTGCATTTCAGCGTACTTCATCAAATTGTTGTGTATGCGCTGTTCTCGTCCACACCATGTGATGTTGCCCGTTGTGCGTGTGTGTCGCCAGCCCCTCACCAAGTTCATCAAGAAGCACGCTGTCATCGAGTACGAACTAGCCACGAAGTCGAAGTCAGAAGAGAACAAAACGGAGGAGAAGCCAGCAGGTGGCCATGAGGAGTTGTGATCCGAAAGCGACGAAGACTTTTGAACTGGGTTTTTGGAATGTAATTACATTCAGTCCACAGTCGCTGTAACGAGGGATGGTTGGTCTGATAGTGTGTGTGTTTTTATTTCAAATCGGCAGGAAAGTGCACGATGTGTGATCAGCTACACTATGTTATTATTTTCCGATGCAGCCCATTGCGCACTGCAGCGCCTTGCAAACCTGCATGAAGACACACGAAGCAATGGCTCGCAAACCGCAGCGGAAAACATCGGTAGTGGTGCCTTCCCTGACGGAGTGGACTAGAAAGCACCGGCGGCGTTAGCCACAGCTGCATGCGAAACTTGGCCGCACTGCTTCCGCCCAAGTACCGTGCCCACGTTTGCTGTCTCCCGCAGGTTGGGCATTGAAGCACTGCATGTGCAGTGAGCAAAGTCGTGCAACTTTACGGCTCACCGTTGTCATTTGCAACTACGGCGTTGTGGGTTCTAAATTGTAGCTGTGGGGAAAGGAGCATTGCTGGACTAGGCCTGGTCTGAATGCAGAACACTATGCCAGAAATGTAAGACCGAGTCGAACGCTGCATCATCGTGAAGCCCATGATTCGCATGCGTTCCTGACACTGGCAAGGATCGTTGAAAGCATGAGCTCAGCGTCCGCCGCTTGTGCTTCTTTGGTGGTGCCAACAGATTTCAGGAGGGCATCTGATTTAAAGAAATGTTTGTCGACCCTCAATCTTTGGCTGTTGCATCAATTGGGGACATTGACGTAGCCTCATTGCCGCTCCCTCACCACATTGTCTTCGTCATCCTGGGCCATGGACAGCGTGTTTGCACTGTCTGTTCGCTGAATTCTGGACCACAAGGGGCGCAAGCTCATGCAATTGTCAGCATAGTCTATTGTTCTAATGTAAGTGATAATTGGCGACTCAAACATGGGCCCAATCCCGCTAAGATCTCCTGCCTTGCTCCCCAGAACCCCAGGTGTGGGTGGAGGTGCATTCAGAATGTTTGCTTGTTCGCTATGGTGGCCCACAGAACGAGGCATGTCTGCAGACAGAGAATGGGAATCCTCCAAGTCAACTGAAGATATTCCTGAATGCCAATTGTTGCTAATGCTTGAAGCGTCATTGTACCATTTGCGTCATCTTTCAACAATGCAGGAAATGAAGATTGAAATTCAGAATCAATTTCGTGTTAGGCCGCCCGTCCCCTCGGAACTTTGGCATTGTGCACCAAACGCATCAAATTGATGCAAACGTGGTTCCCATGCGAACGAACGTGCCTTTGCTAGGCAACAGTGTTAGCGCTCGTAACATGGATCCCAATCCCATGCACCGGATGCAAGGAAGGATGAGACACTACATAGAATTACACTCTCCATAGCATTACAAGAATAAAGCACACAATTTTCAACTCGTCACACTCGTCCCAGTCTACTCAAGATGAGGGGTCAAACTTTGCGGAAATGTTAAACCCGTTGACGTTGAATGGGTCGGCCACGTGGTCCGCCCAGTTCTCCACAGGTCCCTTGCCAGTGCAGATGGCCTGCACGTAGTAGCCAAACATGGAGAACATGGCAAGCCGTCCGTTCTTGATCTCCTTGATCTTGAGTTCGGCAAAGGTATCTGGGTCGTCAGCAAGGCCCAGGGGGTCGAAGTTGCCGCCAGGATAAAGGGGGTCGAGCCCCTCGCCGGCTGGCCCACCGTTTATTCTGTAACCCTCGGCCAAGGCCATGATCAAGACCTGGCCATGAGCAAGCATGCAATCAAGTGCTTGTGAATGACCTGTTCAGTTTTGTGGTCCACAGATGCCTTTCCCATTGGGCAGCAGGTCCACGATAAAGGAGCAACAAGCAGAAGGGGGCAAACAATGATTGAGTACTGTGGCCCAGGAGCGCATTTCCAAAAGGATTGACTGTTGAGCGGGGTGCAAAGAGTAGTGCAGTAACAGTGATCAAGAAGAGACTGAGGTCTGAGCTCGGACAGCAATGCGCAGCAGTATGAAACGATTGTGCCCGATCAAGGTTCTTTGTCTTAGAACAGCCTTGGCCGAGTTGCAGTATCAGCGGCTGTAGTGGCATATACAAACGACTGTCATGGACTTTGGATCGCAACATAAAGGAGATGAACAACCCTTAACCTGTCTACTACTTGATCTGGCACACTGTGTTCTCCCACATTCGTTGCATAAGTTGGGAAAACTGTGTGCATGCTCTAATGTTGGAATCGACTCCACCTCAAATGCCCTGTTGCTGTGAAAAGCAGGTCCATGGAAACAGCATCACAGAATTGGTGGCGCTGCCCTGCTGAAGTACCTGAACGATCATGATCACGATAATGGACTGGGCATGCACAAGAGCTGGGTTGCCCAGGTAGTTAAGGCCACCCTCGCGGTAGATCGAAGATCCTGCCTTCCACCAGACGGGCTCGGCCAGGTCTGTCCCCAAATACTTGGCACAAAGCTCAGGGATGAGGCACCCCACAGTTCCCACCATCGCCCAGCGGGCGTGGATGAGTTCCGCCTCACGATATCTGAGCAAAGAGATGCGAAACAGTACATCACACACAACAGCTCGATGACTGAACTGCAGATTCACACGTCCATCTCCTGTCTCGGCAAGGGTGCTGTTAAGCCAGAGAAGGTCATCTGCCAGAAGGCAACTCATGCCACTATCGCATGGAGATGCCTGTCACTGGTGGCTGCTGAAAATGTGGAGCACATTGGCTTCAGTTGTACTAAATCATATTCCATATGCAACTTTGCATACTGCAGCATATTATACGTTTCCGCCTCCTACCATAACATTTGGCCTTTCCATGCAAAGCAACAAAAAATTTGTAACAGTGCCAAGAAATGTGGAGCCGTGACGCAAGGACTGCTCGTGGCGTCCAACGGACCCACATGGATGAGGCACTATGGCGCAAACTGGCCTTTGTGCCCACACAAACTGAGCGGAGTCGCTCTTCCAGCTGTGACAGTCCTGTGCAGCCCCCAAATTGCGGGGCAAAATCGTAACGCCGAAGTTACAAACTGCAGAAGGGTTGAAAGTACTACGATATAGCCGTCCACAGAGCTCTGCTGACATGGAGAGGCGGGGTTTTTTTGCCAAGCATCGTGAGACCAGTGTAGGGCGCCAGGAATGGGGTGTAGTCTGACCATCTGAGTACATTGTGCCGTGCTTTTGCATTGGCTTTAAGGATGCACTCTATCATGTGAATCCTTCCCTTTGGCCTTGAGCAAAGGGGTGCAAATAACTTGGGGACTTCCTGATCTGATGGCTCGCAGTCGGGGTTGTGTGCAAGCTGTCCACTCACCTCCTGAAGGTCTCTGGGTCAGCGGAGAGGCCGGCAGAGTCCCAGCCATAGTCCCCAGGGAACTCGCCCTTGAGGTAGGGGGGCACGGCCTGGGTGAGGGGCCCCAGCCACAGGTTCCTCTTGGGGCCGTACCACTCATCAACGGCAGCTCGCGTCACCTGCCGCGTTCCCTGAACGGACAACCAAGACCGTCAGCGCCACGGAGCAGCTTGCGATCCGGCGAGCACAGGGGGCGCGGATCGCTGTGCGCCGTGTCGAAACGGTCCCTCTCGGCCAATCACTACCGCAGAACACCTTCCAAGAATGGTCAGACAGATCGGCAACACGTTCTACTGTCTTCCCCCGTGGTGAGCTGCCACGCAGTGAGAGACTTCACGACTGACAAGGGGGAGTGCCGTGGACTCAGTCGTACCAGCCGATCCTGCTACGAAGCCCTCTGACGACTCGCATACCTTGCCCTGGCCGGCTGCCGGCTTGATGCCAGCCCCGAAGAACGTGCTCGTCACGGTGGAGGCCATCGCGACGGGGGACCAGACGGGGGATGCGGACAGGCGTGTCGGGGCGGTGACCTGCAGGACGGGCGCCGCATTAAGGGGCTCGAGACCAAAGGCACAGGATCTCCGCGGCACTTTCCTCATCGGTCACTGGACACAATCCGGGGTTCATAATGCGCCAGCGCACATGCCGCCGGGCACAGTGGCAGCCAACGCGTGGTGCTGGCGCCGCCAGAGTGTAGCTGTCTCTGAATGGCGACCGGCCTTCGGCGCGCGGCGCCCGACAATGACGAGGAACGATCACTTTTTGTCACAGTGACCCGCACCGCGTCGCAACTACGTCCGACACTCGCACAAGCGTCGGTCGTCGGTAGGTTGCTTTCAAACTCTCATCAACTTCCCTTGTAAGTAGCTTTCAAACTTCAGCTGCGCTGCTGTAAGGGGAGCGCCACGTGCTGCACCCATTGTGCGACCTTGGCCTGTTGTTCAACTCGTCGAACCGTGGAAACGTGAGCTGAGGCTCTGCGGCAGCGACGAACTTGGATAACGGAGTCTGGCCGTGCCTCCTGTTGATGGTAACGGTCAGGCGCCATCCGCCAGAGTTTCAGGGGGTTTGTTTGAGCCTTGACACCTCTTTCTATCCGTCATGCTGTGCGGCTGCTGCCCAGCGCCCACAGCCCTTTGTCCCATTGCTCTCCTACACATAATGCTGCCCCAGGTATTCCGGTTTGGCTCAGTAATCTTGCAGCGTAATCAGCGTTGCTAATTGTTCTTTTGCTGTGTATTTCTATCATTCGTATACTGCCAGGGTCCCGTCCATACATTTATCCCCCAAGCGCTGCCCATGCCTATGACAAGTGCACATGTTCTGCCCATGAGTTTCCAATGACTTACCCTTAGTAGTTTTCTGGCGTCTCCTAATTTACTGTGCTTGCTTCTCCCGTCATAACCCATTGTCTACATTACTGATGTTTAAACACATGAATTCATGTGTTTTCTACGTATCATTTTCACCTAATCTTCAAACTTGACTATCCCACATCTATTAGTGACTATTTCGCATCAAATCCTGCCAAGCTCCCCGTGTGACGTACGTGCTCTACTACTATTGTTCCTATGTTTCATTTCGAAAATAATAAGGCTTGTTACAGCTCCAGAAGCAGAACAGTTTGTGCTACTGTACTTCAAATCCTTTGACTACTTTTGTCACATGAACATGACAAAACACTGCCCTTGCACCTCGGAGGCGATGGTGGGCAGTTTGTGCTACTGCGCTGTTTGAGTTCGTTCTAAGTCACTCATCAAACTCACCATCACTTGCATTTGATGGCGCATTTGGTAAAATTGGCTGGCTTGAGATTCTCAAAAGCACACACAGCAAAACCCGCTGTGTGAGATGCCCCAAGTATGCTAACATATGTGTGCTTACCGTAATATATTTTGCTGTAACGTTGACTGCAATGTTCAGCAGTACTGCACATGAGATGTGCCCTCTCGAAATTGAGCGCACAAAGAAGCCCCTTGGGCACGTAATCTCGGGCTAGGAATTCTGGGACTTGCAGGAGCTTTGTGACGCTGGCTCGGATCATGAGTTTGTGCATATCCAAGTGCATAGCACCCCGTCGAATGGGTAAAACATCAAGGTGCACATGCGCCATTTGCCCAGTGCACGTGGACTCTTATCCCTGATACCATCCGATTCGAGCACCGTCCACAGCCTTTGCCATGCCCATGTTGCAGATGTGTTACGTAGAGATACCGAAAACAAGGGCAGCTTGCACCCGATTTGGAACTGGGTGCCCTGGGTCTCAGTGTCGCATCTTAGGCATGAAAGGACCTCCCATGCAAGATTCCTTAACCCTTTCAGAAAAGGAAACGAACCATAGCATCCACGCGAGGCCAGCGTCGTGGGCAACGCCTATAGATCCAAGTTCTCTGTGCCGCTTGGAGAGGCACCCACCTACCCGCAGCTATCGTTCCCATGCTGAACTTACATCTCCAGAAGCTTTCGTTGTGCAGTGCACAGTCGTACATTTAAAGGTTATTAAGTTCATTGGCAGGGCTTCATCCCATTGAAGATAAACTTCATATCGTGTGAAAGCTCACGCCTCTAAGCCAAATACCCCACAGAAAGTTTTCTGTACGAGCACACAAATAAATGCCAACATGCTGGGCCAGTGTGCCTCCCACAGTCGCCACAGCGCGCAAGCGATCTGCCACCGCGATCCTTGCGTGCCTGCCAACCGCTTTCAGCAGACTCCCCCTTTCGAGAAGTCGTATTCCTTCTTCGACCCGTCGTAGTCGAGAGCGGCACCCATCCGTGAGGCTTTGAGGAAGGCATCCAGAGCGGCAGTTGCACGAGGCGGCCACCTTCCTCTCACCCTGTTCACTGCATTGGAACTGTGCGCAACAAAAGTCGTTCCAAATTGAGGGAAAGCCAAAAATATGCCGGAGCGCTCGTTGCGGATGGAGTCATGCCCATTATCAGCTGGTGAGTACGCCATCCGTCAGGGGCCACATTTGACAACTGATAACGAAGATCTGGCACATACACAAACGCAGGCGCCAGGAATTTCTCGTTCACCGCAATTTGCGGAAGCTGAACACGTTGTTGCCCATATGTGTATGCATGCGACAACATAGAAAAATGACACCCAAATTCCTTTCCCAGAATGCGCTGAGGTCTGCACATTGGTGAGAACGCATTTGGTGAAAACGGTAATGGGCATAGTCTGACTCATGGGTTTCTGTGGACATGCTTGGTATTCGATTTGCAGTGAGCAGTATCGGCTCCAGTTCCAGAGTAGACGGCGCAGACTTGCACGGATATGTCTGCGCTGTGGAAGCACGTTGTACTGACTATCACAAGATTGTGACCGACGCATGCCAGCGTGCACTCACAGTAAAACACAAAGACTTGAAATCACTCCTTTTTCTGTTTCAAAGGCTGGTTCATGAAAAGCTGATCAACAGCATTAAGTTGGCTATTGTTGTATTTTGCATAGTACAACATATGTTGGAAGGGCGTGAAATTGTTCTGAAAAAGAAAAATTTTTAATGGCGCTTAAAGCAGCGGAACCACTCTGCATAGACATTCGCTGTGCTGGCATTCACCGCCCTACTGCTGCAAAGCGACAACACCTATTATTGCCAAGGGCATTGTGAACTAACTTTAGCAACAACTAGCAACATATTCGAAAGGATAAGTGGGCACCGGGAGACGTGTACATCAGCAATGGTTCACAACCCCACAGCTCACCTGCTGTACAACAATTCTCCAGCGCCGTCGCCCGCCTGCTGCAGTGCCTCCCACTCGTCCTCAGCATCGCTCTCGCGGCCGCAGGCCCAGAGGAAGGCCACGAGTGCGCAGCGCATGTCCAGAAAAGCTGGGTCCCTTCGCAGGAGTCCCCTTACTTCCCTCACAGCCTGGCCGACCCTGTCCACCTGCGGACGGAAAGCTAGGCCAACTTTGGTGCGGAACAGTGGCTGATGCCTTTTGCCCGGCACCACTTCCGTCTCGACCAAAATTTCCGCCCTCCTGAAAGCTTGCAGATTTGGGAAGAATCTGCTGTGCTCATAGCCATTGCCAATATTTCTGAGTTTCTGAGCTTCCACCACACTGCTGCGCCATTGTATTACTATTTAACCTCAAGCGGTTGACTCATGATGCCTCCATCTTTCTACAAATGCAATCGAAATGGAATCAGAGATTCAGAACAGAACGTGGCCTCGCGTGGACCCAGAGGTCCAGCGCTGACCCACAGCCGCTAGCGGCTCGCCACAAGACCACCACAGTGTCCAGTCGCGCAACTGGACCCACACCGGTGCCCGCCAACGCCAGAGGGGTTCCACAACAGGGCCACCGCGCAAGAAGTCCCCGCACAAAGCCCCATCAACAGGCGACAATACACCACCTGAAAGGCCGCCAGTGCGTGGTTGGCCAGGGCGATGTCGCCGACGTCGGGGTCCTCCGCCGCGGCCAAGAAATCTGCCATGGCGGCGTTCCAGTCCCCCGTCGCCGCCCGCGCGTTGCCCAGGTTGTTGAGCAGCACGCCGCTCACCCGCCCGCCGCCCTCCAGCTCCAGCGCCCTCTGCAGGTCGTCCCGCGCCTCCGCCCACCTCCCGGCCTGGAGGCGCGCGGTGCCGCGGTTGCTCCAAGCTGCCGAGTTGGCGGGGTCGATGCGGATCGCATCGCCCCAGGCGGCGTCCGCATCATCCGGGTCGGTGGCAGCGAGCGCGCGGTCAAAGGCGTGAGCCAGGGCGGCCGAGATTCGTCCCTCGGCGAGGGATTCCTGGGCCGGCAGCGCAAGGAATGCGACGACCAGGGATTGGATTGCGCACCTACGCGAGGTCCACAAGGATTGCAGGGCGGGGCTATGCATGAAAGTCGATGAATTTGACGGAGAGCGATCGGCACGGGGGGCCGCTGTGGATCGAGTTGGCCACCGTCCACTGCGGTAGCCATTGGAGTGCAGTGCGGGATGTGACGCTGGGCATGGGTTGTCCTTCGCGTCGGCGCGAGCTCCCCGGTCGCCGCGGGGGTTTGCAACGGGGAGAGGCGGGCGGCGGGAGCCCGACGGTGCGACGGCCTCACCCGGGCACAAGCGGATCCCGTCCATCGCCCCTGCGCGTGTGGCACATGTTCTGTCAGTCGGCAGATATTTGACAGCAGCTGGGGGCTTTGGTCTCACTGGCCCTGGGTATGTGGTCAGGGGTTCGCTGCAAATTTAGCAGGGACAATGCACGCACCGATATGCGAGAAGCAATGTCTTCTTTTGGACCCTCCCAACTTTTTTTTCCCGGCCTTCTTTCTTATTGATAATCTGGGAAGGGCCCAAAAGAATATTCTATCACTGTCAAGTTGTGATTGCCATACCAGCCCAGCGAATCATCATCATCATCATTATTTTTTACAGCCCAGCGAATCATTGCCTTGTTCTGTAAAAACCATGATGATGATGATGATGATGATGATGATGAATCCCTTGCGGACATACTCTATGCGTTTTGGAACTTTTGGATTCATTTCGGGAGAACGGTTCCCAGGAATCGCTCCTTGTGCACCAGCTAGCAGAGCGTGTCTAGACGACGTGCATTGTTGGGTGGTTGCCTGCATCTCCTAGATACTGGCCATTTGTGTTGACCAAGCGGTTAACACATCTACTGGCACACGGTCCCCAATGCCACGTGCAAACCTGCCCCTGCTTACAATGGCCTGGGAATATACTCTCTGACTTTGGGGCTGCCAGATTGTCTCCATGCTATGGAGTTCCTTAAAGAAACGCCCATGTGCCCCCGTTTAGTTGGTGTAAAGATCTGTGCCCGGGCATGGCACGACCCTTCAGGGTGAGCGCAATGGAATTCGACATGCGGAGGGTACCGTATACCGATTCACCGCATCAAAATGCGACCAAAATCGCTTCACACAGGACGCTGGGCTTATCCCTACATAGAGAATCACCCGCCCGACCGTCAGGTCCCACCCTCACAGCGTGAGGCGGCCCGTTCAGGTACTCCGGTAGCAAGACAAACGCTCTTACAGACCGGGGGCCGCTACAATGCGCACCCCCGCCACTTTATACATTGTCCCGACCAGGGTCATACGAAAAAATGCAAAGGTCCACCATAAGGTCCATCTGGGGATCCGGATCTCCCCACAGCCACACATCTGGATACCCCTTACAGCCTGACATTTGCACCGCCCCATTGGTCACCTCACCAAACCCCTCTGATCCTCCCCTCATACACAACGTCCATTTCAGTTCACCCATATCAGAGCTTTGCCCGTCCGCATACCCTCAGAACATCCCCTTGAATCCCTATACGGTCTAGTCAGTACTTACAAGTCACATCAGAAAAATCCTACGTCCGGCAGCCGCACCCTGCACCATGCGCTACCCCAGTCACCCATGCTTCTCTGCCGGTGGCGTCTCCTCTCGGTCGAAATCAGGCCTGGGCTTATGCCCTTGAAGCCATCCCTGGACTTTGACTCGGACGGCATCCATCCCCCACTTCTCCTTGATCTCCATATCGCGCGCATGCCACTCCCCAATCGCCCTATGCAGAGATGGCGAACGCATGTCCTTTCTGGGAGGGGTTGGTGGCAGGCGCATCAGGAATGCTCTGTCCGCCTCCAGTGCCTTCACCCGCCCATCCTCTATGAATGCCTCTTCCAACGACTGCACCTTTAGCCGCTAGTGGAAATAATCAGCGATCACGTTCAGCCTCGCAGCTCGGATGTCGTCCTCAATCGTCTCCATGGCCCGCCAAATGACCGGCTTGTTGTCCAGCAGCCGCAGCTGCGACAGCTCATTGTCTCATCGGGCCGCATCCCACACCGGCTTGAGACCGATATAACACATAGTCTCAAACTGTGCCATAATCTCCGTCCTTACAGCTGGCGCCAACGGTTGCATGTCAAGGGATGTTTGGAAACCCATCCCGGCATGAAGGACCGCATCAAAAATCTTCTGGTCGTCCGCCAGCGAGTCCTCCCACACAGACATCAGGGCGCCGTGTAGGTCTCGCGCTCGCCTCCACTTCTTGTCTTCTGGAGGCACCCCGCTTGAGTCTGACGCTTGTCCGCTTGGCGCTGCAAGACGGGCCACCTGGAACTGTTCCAGCTGGCTGCAGAAATCCCGCACGTCGTTCAGCCCCGGAAGAGACTGGGCGTGGCGCCACTCCAAGATCTTGTCGATGCGGGAGCTGCCCTGAGAACCAGCCATCCTTGCTTTGCTCACAGGCGACACAGAGGGTTTCCACGATCGCACAGCGCGAAATCCATATGGAACCCATGCACGCTCGTCTCAACATCCCGTCCGCAGCCCCCTGACTGACCATTAGTCAAATTAGTCACTCTCAGGCATATCGGACAGCCTGGTTCCCTGTGGCCCCTCAATTCCCAGCGAATAATCCCGCTAAAATCCTTAATTCTTTGTCAAATGAAAGACGGAAAACACCATTTGCTTCCCAATCAAATTTCTGATCGACTGATACTTTTCCTACCCCATAATGACCCCTCTTACCCTATAATGACCGTCCAAAAAGCGTGCACCCCAGCTGGCCCCTTTCTGTGTGGCTCACGGCGCAGTAACATACAGGCCAATTTGATGGCGCCCGATCTTGCCCGATTCTGCCTGCG
Source organism: Ostreobium quekettii (assembly GCA_905146915.1). Taxonomy (NCBI): domain Eukaryota; kingdom Viridiplantae; phylum Chlorophyta; class Ulvophyceae; order Bryopsidales; family Ostreobiaceae; genus Ostreobium; species Ostreobium quekettii. Next base: position 9,559 of record CAJHUC010003012.1, on the reverse strand, counting down.
ATATCCCGATACCTCATCACACCGCACCCGCACTAGGCCCCCCACTGAGTCAGCCCCGGGGACCATTCGTCAAGCCGTGGAGCCTGCCATCCCCGCTACCCCCGCGCCGCCCCGCCCAGGGTTTTGGGCCAATGCGTTTCACGCACAGGGACTCCGCCGCAAACCTCCGCCGGTCAGCTCGGCGTGGGGTCCCTGCCCCATGACTCCACCGGCTCAGATTGACGCGATCGGCCTTTCGCGCTGCCCTTGCCCATCCGGACCATCGAGACCCAACAGCTCGGGCCCGGGGCATTCGGATCATGGGCTCTGGACCGACAAGCCCTCCGCCCAAAAGCAAAGCGGGCAGAACGAAAGGCCTTGGGGAGGCAGTAATTTTCCCCCAGCGGAAGGGGGCTATCCCCGCACGGGTACAAGAGGCCACCGTGCGGCTGAACCCCTCCATCGCCGACCAATGGATGTCCACGGAGCCGCCCGATTCAGCAAAGGGCATTGCTCCAGTTTCTCATCGCAGGTTCCTTCCCTATCTATCCCGGAATGAGTTGCGCGGGTCGCTTGCCAGTGGGTCTGCGCTGCGCGGCGTTGGGGGCCCCCACTGCCCCTGGAGGTGGCATGGAGTCCTGACAGCTCGCGCGGCTTCGGATGTGCTTCCCGAGCTGGGTTGCTTAGTTGGACAGGTTACAAGAGCGTATCGCTCCGGCTGTTGCTGAACCTGGACCCTGTCGCCATAGCCTGGGTTGTCGATACCGCCCCAGTAGACTCCTTACTCATACGATTCCTCTCTGACCGGCCATGGCTCCCCCGTACTGGAGTCCCATGCCGCAGAACTCTGGGCCTCACGGGGCACCAGTTTGTCGCAACTGAGTGGTGCATAATGGAGCCATAATGGGCTCATTATTGGTGACCCGAGCATTGGTCAACCGGCGGTCTTCTCGATCCACGAAGTCAACAATTTCCACAGTTTCTGTGAGCTGCTCAAAGCAGCGGACGTGAAAAAACTAGAAATCTTCGAGTCCAGAGAAATGCAACTATGACATTTATCATGTCGAACTTTTGTTAGTCATTGTGCCACGTCAGCACAATGATGAGCTCGCAGCTGACATGCGGCAGCTGACTGGGCCCAACCCGCATTTGGCCGGTCAAGAAAACGTGGATAGCCGCCTAGCATTGCCAATGCACGTTGTCATGAAGTGAGGTTTAGTGATGACAATTATGAAATCCGTGTATGAGAAAGGAGATATGCTTTGTCTTGAATACAGAAGAAAAGACACCAAAAATATGTGGCGATACTACCATGCTAGTTAGCGAGAGTAATCTCCAATATAGGGATAATGGCAGCCCTACCTGATGCACATTTATGGCAAAGGGCGCCAATGAAAAAGGCAGAATTCCTGGGGCAACGCTCGCCACTTCATCACAAAATTAATGTGATAGGTGATGGATAGATTACTGATAACGTAGGCATGTTGCAACTGCTGGATGGCAACAGAATAGGCCAAAAGGGACAGTCATACTGCTTGATAATGGCTCCCATTTGTGGTAGAATTCTAGGGGAACATGCAGTTTCCGGAGGGCCCCAATGGTGGGGTGCACTTGGGCAGCAATGCTCAACTGGTAGTGATTATGAGGTGAACTGAAGAATGTACGTATCTCGTCCTGTAGCTTGGGGTGCGCATCTACGGCTGCCATCTTGTTTCATGTGTCAAGGCAAGCTTCGATGTCGTACAGCAACCTTGGACGCCGGGTCGCGGGGCGCCTCAGAGACGCACGCACGGCAGTGGCGACTTGCAGCAGCGCGCTCGAACATGGCTGCCAAAGCTCGGCGACGATGGTGACAATGGCGGAATCGAATGGGCCACGTTGCAATGCTTGCATGGCGGCTGGCTGCCTCGCCGCGCATGGATTTTGCATGCCCACGAAGGGCTGCCATGAGCCCAAGGGACGCTGGAATCCATGGCGAGCTGGGCTGCTAGGCGTGGTCTACATCAGAAGCCCTTCCCAGCGCTGGAGGGCGCGAACGAGGCGCTGGCGCCAATGGCGGAGGTATGGGGGAGCAGGCGAGGGCACACCTTGGCGATCGTGATGAAATTGATGCTGAATGATGGTGATTTGTTGATGACACAACAACCTGTGAATCCATTGAGCTGGTTATGATCCAATGGTTGCAAAAGGATAGCTATCTGATGGGGAAGCCGCGGGGACGGCACTTGGCAGTGACTTATGAGTGATTGGCACTGACTCAAGGATCAGCGCGAATTATTGGATATGGGGAGGGGAACAGGTAGCGGACCACAACAGTGATCGAGGAAGATGATGGGACAGATAGGGGATGATTTAGGAAGTTGGCCAGTAGTGATTCGGATCTTCAGGGAATATTCTGAGGATCCTCGAACATGGGGAACAGCCAGCGGGGGATATAAATAGGGGCACCCACCGTGGGAGCTGATCTCCGGGCTGTTGTTTTGGACGAGAATGTAACATATACCTGGTTGCCCGCGGAAATCTTGGAGCGCCTCGTTGTGTGTGAACGTCTAAGTGCCGCCCAAGTCCAATCACTTCATGTGATCGACATCGAGAACGTGCTAAGAGCCGAATCGGAGAGAGCAGGCACTGCCCCATTGTCGTGCAGTGTGTGGCGCGTCGATTTGCGACCTGCAAAGCGACGGTGATGTTGCATTGCGTTTGCATGGTGATTTGATGAGTTGCATGAGGAGTTGGTGAGCAGCAATGGTGAGAAAACGAACGTCGGACGCCTAAGAAGCACATGGGCGTGGCATCGAAAACACGCTGCAACACTACCACGCTCATTCAAGTGTGAAGCCCTGCGACGATCGCAGCTCTGCAAGGTCGAACAGCTCGGAAATCCGCATTACATAATTCCTTTACAAGTACATGCAGCGCTCTCGCTGGTGCTCCCTCTTGGCCTGAGCCAGGCTGGAAAATGGCGCTGTCCTCCACCTAGCTGCCTCAGAAACTTGTATCCGTTGTGGAACTGCGTAGTCATCCCTCAGTCGAGGTGATGAGCGACGATCGACGTGAATCTGCGGCCTGTGCTGTTGGTGAAGTGAGCCGTTGCCCGACTGCATGTCTGTTACATACGACGAACAATGATCGACGTGTAATCTAGGCCGACAAAGTCTGAGCCGGTCGGCGCAGGCATTTTGGCTTCAATGATTAGCTTTTTTGCTCACAAACACTGAATTGAGGTGCCTCGCTTCGGCAGCACCTGTGCCAGGAAGTGGAAGGCTTGGATCCTCACATAGTGAGGAGGCAGCAGCTCACCAGCCTTAATGGGCAGCTGCACGTGGAGGCTGCTGTTACAATCGCACGTGCATGGACACCACAAAACTGCTGCTTGGCGCAAATTCGTATTGCTGCCACCGCAGAATATGGTACGTCATGGACATGGCAAGTGCCAGGAGGTCATGCTCAGAATACAGGCGCTGGTGGCTGTTTCTAAAACGGTGTTGTCGTTTTCCTCAACTGAAGCTCATAACGCCTGGGTTTCCAGAAGGGTGTTGAAAAAGCTAACACTGCCTATAACACTTTTGGGGCAAAGTGGTACAAGGCTTAGTACTGTGTACTGCTAAGCTGCAACGCATCTTCATGACGTGGCCTTCTATGCCCCTTGAAATATTCAAGAATCAGCATTTAATTGATGATGCGCAGAACTGTTAGACCCACCAACTCTGGACATCAGGGCACACGTGTGCACGCAAGTGCACCTGTTCAGTGGGTGCTGTCCAGAAGATGTGGAACCTTGCATCATTTCAATAGTCCACTGCAGCTGCAGCAGGATCAGAGTCCACATGTCCACCGACAAAAAGAACAATCTACAACACTATAACACACAAAGTATTGATACAATTGGCATAAACTATGCCAGCGGCTTTCCAGCTTGATCCCAATAGAGCACACAGGCCTGTGCCCTTCAAGTCAGAAGGTCGTCAACCCATCGCACCCCACCCCAACAGGCGCCCGCAGATTTACCATCTGATGATGGTCACATCGTGATAATTATTCCGCTGTTTTCTTGCATTCCTTGTCAAACGATCGCACCACCCCCGCAAAGTAACTCCCCTGGTGCCTGGCCTCGGAAAGCTCCATTTCAGATGGTTGTCGGCTCCCATCGGCAGCTGCAAGGCAGCCAGCGCCCCAGGGACTCCCGCCACGAGCCTGCACAGCACCAAACAGGTCAATGTGTTAGGATGCAGTCATTCAGCACATTCTTTGAAAGACAGTGCAGTGTGCAAGCCCAGAATTTTGTTGCCAAAAGCTAGCAGAGTCATAAAACTGCAACAGGTGTTGTGAAGTTTCCAGTGCAAGTTGGAAATTCTCTCTGCCAGAGTTGCTTTATACATCTGGATCCTTTACGATCTCGGGTGGCACCCTCCTATCAGAAGTGGTGCACGGCCCTGCTGTGCGAGGAGGCGCCAAGGCCCAGAATTGGAATAAATCCCACGAGCATGGCTGCAAAACATCCTGAAGCAAGGATATGTTGAGGGCTACGAAGTGAACAGAGAGAAAGAAGCTTATCACAAACATGGCTGGTCCCATATTCAAGCATTCCAGAAAGAATGACCCCTGTTCCAGGAAACACATCCTGCGCATTTCAAAGGTCAACGGACATCTCACAAACTCCACATCACAGCTATGGGCATCGTGCTGTTTTCTTTGCTGCGTTTGGCATCTGGAAGTATCCTTGCCTGATTTCAGCAACATCGTCACTGTCGCATTGACCTCACCTCTTCATTGCTGAACAGGTCCTGTCCCTGGGTGTATCCCACGGGCACAAAAACCATGCCGTGGTGGGCAAGCTGGGTAACGGCTGTGAAGGGCGTCGTCTCCTGTCCGCTGTTCGGCGTCCCTGTGGACGTGAAGATGGCGGCGGGCTTGCCCACCAGGGCCCCTGACTTCCAAAGCCCACCCGTCGAGTCGAAGAAGCATTTCATCTGGCCGCACATCATGCCAAACCTGCGCCAAGCCCGTCAGCTTGCTGAGCATGAGCACAGGATGCCTGACGACTGTAAATTTCCTGTGCATCCATCAGCGCCCCAACAATGGGAGGGATGCCTGCAAGTTTCCGCCTTTCCACTACTGTCCCGCTGCTGGACCGGCCCTGCCTCTGCTGATTTGAATACAACCAGACCGTGCATAGGGCCCTACCTCGCCGAAAATCTGTGAGAAACTCAGCTGAATTGGTGGAGATGCATCGGAAATGTTTGCCGATCAGGAAAGTCAGCAACAGGGGAACGAGGCATGTTCACGTCCAGTGATACTGACCCCCAACCATGTCCACTTGATCCATCTGGCTGCCTCGGGCAGGTCTGCTTCCAGTGCAGTGCTCCGAACAAACAAGGCTGCGAGCGAATGCCTTGGCGGTGAGTCACCGCGACCCATTGGGGTCCTTCAGGCCCAAGCGCCATGCACCGAGCCCACACTCCCACGCGTCCCCGGGCCCTCACCTCGTTGGAAACCCGAATATGATCCCGTCGCCTTTCACCAAGTCCTTCGGGTCCGCGATCGGTACGTCCGGTTTGGGTGCAGCGCCCATCTTCTCCAGAATCTCGTCGTCCAGAGTCTCCTTCACCTGACGAGGACCAGGAAGCGATTCAGTGCCAGCCAGCACCGACAACGAAATCCATGGAGTGGAAACACCGGAGGGAGCAACATGAGACTGCGACAGCCAAGCACCACCAAGGCCCACCCGAAGACCCCGCGTCTGCTGTGCGCGGCTTCCCCCCAGGCGCAGGAACGGTCCGAGCGAAGGTTGATCGCACCTGGTACAACACGGCCTCGCAGCCCTCCACCGACTCCACCCCCTCCTTCTGCGCCAGGGCCATCTTGTAGACATGTCCGTACAGCGAGTAGAAGACGATGAGAATCTTCTTCCTCTTCACCGGCTTCGGAGGAGCGGGCGGTGGAGGGGCGGGAGGCTCCGGCGCCTCCTGGGCCTCCCGAGCGGCCTTTTTGCTCTTTCTTCTGCTCACGAGCCTCTTTATGAGGCCCGCCATCGCGGAGGCCGAAGTCGCGAGGCCTGGTGGCGCGCTGGGCCCCCTGCTGAGTTGGGATGCGGAGGGCCCCGGGCACCGGATTCGGACGAGGGGAGGTCATAATATGGGCGCGTGGTGGCGAAAGGGCCTGTTGGGTGAGGTGTACTAAGGGGTGACATCGAAATCGTCAAGGGATGGTCGTCAAAACGTGAAGCTCGCCGCCGAGCCCACCAGTCCCAACTTGTGTGGCAGGTGGAGAAGCAAGAAACAAGTGGCGGCCGGTCGCTGCTTCGTAACGGCATCTTCAGGGCACCAAAACGATGCTCGCTGCATACACATGCAAAATGTCTCCCGTGCTGAGGCACACACAGCAGACCTTCCCATGGAGGTGCTGACCATGAGTCTGTCAGAGTCTTGAGATGCGCAACCCGCCTGCAATGGCCCTCATCACCGATAGCGCGTGAAAAGGGCTCTTCGTCCCCAACGTGGAGCTGTCCATAAAAACTTCACTGTAAGTGCTTTGTGTTGCTGGAAAAATGCTAACGTCATGTGTCACACATGTACGATACGATCTGGACACTTGCTATGGTCAGCTTGATGGTGTCGATACAGCATTCATAGCCTTTGCTGCAACGTGTCTGTGGATGCATTATCGAGCAGCGTTGCCACAATGCCCGCGCGCCAGCATAATAAGCAGCTGTTGTCGTGGCTCTGATGCCCGGGCGACCGTCAAACACGAAGACGAACGAATGTGAATGTGAATATGCATGTGGTCATATTCAACGTGCGCATATCATTTTCTCCAGTCGACCCCGCAAGAAGATATCTTCACAATCTGTGGGGGAGTTGCAGGCACGAAATTGAAAATACTCACAATTTGCTTTGTGCTAAAAAGGATCTGAATTGAATGCCACAAGATTTGTAGTCTGCATTATTGCAGCCGACAGGTCATCTCCAATTTTATCAAATTGATTCGACTGTGGTGCCATCATCACGCCACACATTTCAATATACTTCCTCCGTCCCAAATTAATTGTCGTCTATGAATTCGGGGCGCCATTTTTCCATGTTACCTATGCCGGTTTTTAACAAAAAATTTTCCGTAGTTGTGCTTGTGTCTTGGGAGTGTGCTGCCAAAATTTCAAGCTAATCCATTAAGTATTGAGGATTTGGCAGTACTTTGTAGCAAGGGGTCTCCAACCAGAAAACGGCCGTTTTGGGGCCTCGCGGCGCGAATGGCCAGTTTTTCGCGATGGTGAGGGGCACGCCTTCGCGGTGGCGAAGCAAGGCCGCCTATAAAGAACTGGCCACGCCACTTAGACTGAAGGTGGGGGCGGTCCTTATGAAGAGGCAGGGTGATAGAAAACGGGCTCCCAAGGGCCTGATCGACGAACTGGCCGTGGAGTATGGCTGCGATGCGAGAACGATCCAACGAATCGGAAGAGCATTTCGGACCCAGATCTCCAAGCCAGGCGCTTTGGATCTCCATCGCCACCGTCGAGCCAACTGCGGGAGGCCCCCCAAGACTTGCAAAGAGGTGCGAGAGAAGGTGTTGAGCATCAGCCCGGCTAGGCGCTGGACAATCCGGGCAATGGCCTTGAGGACGGGAATGGCGAAATCGACGATTTTCCGGAATCTGAAAGGCTTGGGGGCAAGAAGAACCGTTCGATGGATAAAGCCCTGTCTTTCTCAAGAGCAAAGAGTTGCAAGGTTGCGCTGGATTGTAGAGCACACGCACAAAGTTGGGCGCAAGTGGCAATTTGTGGATTTCGCGAACACGATCCACATCGACGAAAAGTGGTTTTATGTGATGAAAGATGCCCAAAAAGTTTGGGTGCTGCCGGAGGATGGGCGTGTGGGTGCTCCAAAAGCACAAAGCAAGACTTTTGTAAAGAAAGTCATGTTTCTAGCTGCCGTGGGGCGGCCCCATAGTTGGCCAAACGGGTCCCACTTTAGTGGGCTTGTTGGAATATGGCCCTTTGTAAAGGAGGGCGTTGAGGTTCGATCTAGCAAGAATCGACCTGCAGGTGAGGCAGAATTAAAGCTAATTTCAGTTGATGGGGATGCGTGGAGGGATCTTATGGTGGAAAAAGTCTTCCCCGCTGTCAGAAGTGCCTTCAAGCACTTGAAAGAGCACGTTGTTATCCAAGTGGATGGGGCCAAGCCGCATACCAAATCGTCGATCCAAGCATCAATTGAGGCCGAATGCTCCAAGCAAAATTATAACATTACTATGGAGCGGCAGCCAGCCCAGAATCCGGACTTCAACGTCTTGGACCTTGGGTTTTTTCACTCATTGCAGGTCCGTGCATCAGAGATCAAGGATGGTGGGGATCTCCAAGACATCGTCGATTCTGTGACAACAACGTTCTACGATCAAGGTCCAGATACGCTTGAGCATGTCTGGCAAGCTCTCTTCCACGTGATGGACACCGTGCTTCGTTGTGATGGTGGCAACGACTATGCCTTGCCGCATGCAGGGACAGGAGCAGCCCAGATGCGCGGAGATCTTCTGTGGACGTGGAATGTGAATGCACATTTTTTGGACCGGGCGAGGGCTTTTTCGGGGGCCCTTAAAAGGGGGTAGGGCTGAACATTTTTTCTTGAAAACTGGTAGTTTAAGGTTTTGGGACCCAATCTTTTCGATTCTGACCTTGTTTTGTAATTTTAAGACCATCTTTGTAACGAATTTTGTCTTTTAAATAGACGACAATTAATTTGGGACGGAGGAAGTATAAAAGTCCGAAAGTTGCGTAACTATGTGCCGTTGGGCCTGGAAATTGCAACCGGCAAAGCGGTGTTCATATTGGAGCTGATGGCATTGGCATTGGCATTGCCACATAACTCACGTCGACGTGAGGTCAACATTACGTCATGTTTTCCTGAAATCAGTGCAGATCGAGGTGCTCATCGTACCTCTTCTGTTGGCAGTCGATCGCCAGAGGCCTGACTGGTTTGCGACGAATGTTCGAAGGGAATTATCATGGTGTCATTCTCTTGGGACTATGATGGCCTTCTTGCAGCGTTGTGGACATATCCTTCCCAAACAGTGCAATCTCCATTGAAACGCTCCATATGCCAGATATTTGTCAAAATCTGATGATCAGTGACAGTTCGCATTGGACGATACGTAGAAAGATGCATAAAAGCAACTGTGGTTACGATACGAATAACCCTACAATTCACAGGAACAACCATAAAACCACGTCAAGTAAGCAGAAACTACAGGGCATCTCTATTCCCACCAATCTACAACAGTCGTTCGGAGAAGTTCTCCCAATTCAATCACATTACGGTGGAATCATATCGTTTATAATCTAAGCAAGAATCGTGAATTCAATCACTTCACCAAAGATCATATAGATCCCGTGCCAGTATATATGCCCGTGTGGCTATTCCCTGAAAACTGTATGAATTGCGACTTGCCCTGTGCCTACAAACGCCTCGGCTATTTTTTGAATACGCTTACACATAAATTGACCAGGGTCTTGTGCAAAAATGCCTGAACATGAAGAGCGCCGATGCTCGCCGGATTCGCGTTACCAACTTAATTGTTGCGCCAATTTTCC